>JAQIXN010000708.1:0-30300 GCA_034698145.1 Proisotoma minuta
TCAGAAAAAAGCGACTTCCGTTGGCAACAAAATTGGCGTTTGAGATTGGGGGTTTCGTTGCTCAGGCCTTCAATTATGATAGTCCCTTATATATCAAAATTACTCCTGTTGTTGTGTACCATTTTCTGGATCTTGTCTGGGGACAGAAACTAAATTAGTGTTACCTCTGCTCTGCCAGTCAGAAATAAATTTAAAAGAGAACACAAGCTGAATACAATTAATTATGAAATTATCCCTAATCACAACCCCTAAAACAACTTCTTCTGCCAGAATTAGCACCCCAGTGGTAATAGGCCCCATGAAATACGCAGCCCAAAATCCTCCAGACATGAAAATCGTATCGCACGAAGAATTGAGCACACTGTCTCCATAATACTCTGCGGAAGCCCCCGTTTTTCTAAACCTATTGATGACACATGAGGTATTTTCCAGTATTTCGTAAATAACTGCTGAACACAGTGCAATGATATAGCCCCAGTTGACCCCAACGTCCAATATGTGAAGGGGGATGAGTGGGAGGAGGTATAATGTAACAAAGTACATAATAAATCCGTGAATTATATGAGTGAATGTGTACCAATCTGCAATTTGTTGGGAGTTGTCGGGACCGTGGGCGTCGCCGTACCACAGTTTGATACCGTTCGGAGATATTAGTGGCTGTCCCATTAGAATTATCACAACGGTCTGAAAAGTGAACAAACCAAGGACTATGATAATATAGACAACTATATTGTTTTCTAGAAAATCGGGGGATGAGTCTTCATGGTCCTATGCAGTTTAAAAAAAAAACAATTTTCATAGTAAATTAATATTCATGATGTACTTTTTTGTATGTTTCTTCACTCACGCTAAATGCATGAACGAGTGCCAAAGTTTCCCAAAGGTAGAGATGCACAAGAAAATATTTTATCAAATTTCTTGCCACGCCCATCTTAAAATAGGCAAAATAATTGTCAAGAATATTAAAACAGAATTATAATATTATTTTATTCTGTCCAGGAAAGAGTTGTGGTTGTGAATTTCAGCTGATTCAGACAAATGTGTGGATGTCTTGTGTTTTTATGCAGCAGGTTTTTTATAGACTGGACTATCCAGCAGACTTAAATTCCTAAATGGTTAGTTTATGTACGATTTAATGTGTATATGCAATGAGGTGACTGTATCTAATTTGCATTTGTATTAAGGATATGTACACGGTTTAATCATATAAACAAATAAAGACGTTTTTCGAACATTATGGGCCAAATAATCATTTAATTGTTCATAGATCCTGTATTCGAAAATATCCAATAGTTAGTCATTAAAGTAGCAACATTTATGTATTTTATTCGAGGTGGTCCATGTTTGCCTAATTTGTTGTCATGATAACAAATAATTCCATATGGAATTCAGTAGTCATATGACTACTGAATTTGTTTTATATGATTCTACAAAATATTGAACTATTGAACAAAACAAAGCTTCCGAACAAGGCACAAGGCACGTTTATTAATCAATTTCCATTTCATCATTGTATAAAAATCAGTTCGTCACTTAATTAATTAAAATGGAACAACATTAGGTAATAATTTCATTCAATTATTTATACTTTCTGGAAATAGCTTCCGGTATTGAAAATAACAACTAATCCTTAAAATAAATTGATGATATGTGTAAAAACGGATTTACTCAAAAACTGATTATTCATTGCATTGAAAAATTTCAATTAAAATACTACCCTCTCGTCGTTATTGCATTCTTTTAGTATAACAAACAAACCAAACACAAACTTTTACAATACTTACGCATATTATTGTAAGATCACATTTTGTAAGAACATTTTAAAAATTCTAAACGAATCTGTACAAATAATCCCTGATATCAACCTTCTTGTGATGCAATCCATCAACTTGCCCAGAGCTGTACAATAAAATATACAAATTAAAGTTAACATTTACAAATGTTACTAGAGTATGGCAGTTTTCGTTTCTTGGTCTCTAATTCTAAAAAAAATTAATTAAGGTAAAATCAGTGAAAGGAAGCGTATCGAAGTTTGCTGGGCTTTGAAAGATCAATTATGGGATGGTTTGATGGGGTGAGGGGATAAAAAATAAAATTGCACATCCGTCAAAGGAACATTGGATTTAATAGACGGAGGGAATGAAATAAATGGGTTTAGGCAGGAAGGGGATCTACCCGCAGACGAAACGAAGAGGGTTGCTTTTTATATTATTACACAATGAGAAGAAATGTCACAGCAGATGTCCAATGCAGGGAAACCCTACAAAATTAATTAGATACTGGCAGAAATTTCAGAAATTCACAAATAAGCAATTAAAACATTTAAATAAAGTTTATCTAGTAATGAACACTTTTTTGAATCGACTTAGAAGTTAATAAACGTAATGCATTTTTTTTTAAAAGTTGGTCACAAAATTGTAAAAAATTGAGATATTTATAGCTTAGTTTAACTTAACTACCCATACTAATTATTGTATTGTATTTTATTAAATGCTCAGTCTTTTGCTATATATACCTGGCATATGATTTTTGCATATATAGTTTACTCTTACATATTGTTCATTTATTAGTTTATTAAACTTGGAACCATCGTCCAAAATCTGCACTCGTGGGTGGGACAAACCATTTTCTATAAGAAAGATTTTGCAAGCCCCCAACATCCATTGGCGAATTCTCCGAGGCGTCCATTGGAATAATTGGATCTTGGAGTGATGGTCCGTCCAGTTGCATGGCCATTGAGGAATATAAGGAAGACGAGCCTTGAGCCCCTTGATAACTTCTGGAAGCTTTTATTGAAGAATTTCCACGAGAAATCCCTTTGGAAATGGATGAGCTTTTGGAGCTTCGCGTTGTGGCTGTTGAGCTTGAGCTATTTGTTCTTGTCGCGGGATGATTATGTCTCGTTGACTCGCTGCCACTCCCACTTCCACTCGTGTTAGGACAACAGCAGCAGTAACAGTTTGAGCCTGCAAAAATTGAAATTACTTTATTTACAACAAATTTTTAAAGGGTACATGTGTAAAGGAAATGATCAAAGTTTACAAAGCCTGCTGTTGGTTGTTTTATAAATTGCATGTGAAGATTTAAGTTACAATATTGAAGCCGGCTTTGAACGTCTTTGTACAGCAGAATACAAATATACAAAAAGTACCATAAATGAGCATTTAAACATTTTGGACATGAGAGGAAGTTTGGTTTGGAGAGAAAGAATGTTGTTCATTATATACTTTAGTTTGCATAGCTGAAAAATTTCACATCCTTCCTTTGCCTTTTCTGGCTTTTTCCATTCATTCATGAGAAGTAGAAAATTACAAGGTAAATATTAAAGTGTAAATTTGTATAAATGACAAAACGTTAGTTGGGCGCTCCACATGCAAATTACAAAACTTGAACTTGGTTTAAAGTTTTACATTTAATTGTTGTTTTTTGAGCTTAGTAAAAAATCTCAACTTCCCTCATGCAACTTCCTATTTAACCCTAATTATCCACGCTTCCCAAAATCCGTGCCTTTTAAGACATTTTTTATTCATCACTGTCTTTCGTTCGAAGCCGGTATGAGAACAAAGTAATTTGTGTAAAAAAAAAGATTTTCTGAGCAGAACTAATTTAGGAAGGAATAAGGTTACATGCCTAACCCTTAGGAGAGAAGTTATTTATATAAAGGTGTAAATTTTGAAGTTCAATTTTATTTTATCACTATCTCTATCTACCTTTGTCTACCCTTCCCTTCCTAAGGCCTACATTGTTTCTTTGGAGGGAGCTTTAATAGTTTTTATTACATGACTGGAAAAGTCATAAAGAAGGAACAGACAAAGTAAACTATAGCATCAAACATCTTGAGAGAGATTTTGTCTTACTTTCCCCCAGCATATTTGCGATACGTTTTATGGACATGGACAACAAAGGAATTGTCTCGGGAAAGTGTTAATTTCACTTTAAAAAAATCTCTTCACAATAAAGGTCAAACTAAACAATCTTGCAACAATTGAAGAAATTTACTTTGTAGCTGAAACCAATTTTGTATGTAGGATAAAATAACAAAATTTGAAGGTAAAGCAACTTTTGTAAATGGCTAAGCAATAAAGGCATAAATAATACCGTAAGGAAAATACAGAGAGACAAGGAAAAGGTTCGTCCAAAACGAAGGGCTCAAATTTCATCCCAGAATTTAAGGCTACCACCACTGCCATTAAGTAATGGTAACAATAAGAAATACCATTTGGTTTTCACACTTTGTAAACCCCAAACACAAAACTTACTTGCCCTGAATTTTAAAATCATTTTTGAACCTTTTCTACGGATTTTGAAATGACATGGTTTGACATGAGAGACGTGAGGGTTGGTCATAAGTCAACTTGTAAAACCAATTTAAAATTTGGAGAAATGGACAATTTCAATGTCTCAATTATGTAGAAGCCAGCGGACTGAAGGATTTATTGCCATCAAATAAAATACAAGTTGCTTGAAAGTTTGGCGTCTTATGAAATGCAAAATTGAATGAGCGTGTGAATCCCATAAATAATGCAAAAAATATGATTAGGGGGATTTGGAATTTTTATTTGCTTTGTTGTAATCTTTCTTCTTCTTCTGGACTCTGACTGGTTTTGAAATTTAAATCATCATCAGCTGTTCCTCTTTATAGTTAGTTAAGCCAATTTCCTCTGTAACAAGTTTTAACATTTTTTTTTTACCAACAGCATAAATAATTAATTCCATTTAATTCCAGTCCACCAGGTGCTTGGAGCATAAAGTCTTCCGTGCGTTGCAATTATGGCATTTTCTTTTTAAACCTCTTTGAAAATGTGTAGGAAAGGTATTTGAAAAGAATCAACATGTTTGTGGAATGAATGCGAATAATGCACCTTGCTAAGAATGGCATTAGTAGTTAATGGCATTCATGTCACCTCACAATTTACACCAATACAACAATGGCCAGCAAAACTTTATGGAATGCTCATCCTCTCTACTTATAAATGTCTCGTCTCGTTAAGTAAAATAAAATTTAGTCAGGCGACAAAACCCGAAAAACTTTTCATTTTCAAACTACTCGGCTTCTTAAAATGTTCTTTGATGGATTAAGAAGGTAAATAAGAATAAGTTGGTGAAATGGAGACAAAACTCTAATTACCTGATTCTTGCTGTGAACCAAAAATATTTCTCCTATGATAACCGCTAGAATTGTGGCTGCTATTGTTATTATTATTATTTGAGGGACTGACATCAGACTCATTTTCAGAACAGACGCCAGAATCACTTCCCTCACTCCCTTTAGGCCCTTCTTTAAATATCAGTCTTTGATTGGAACCACTAATTGAGGCATTTCCATGAGTTTGAGTTCCCTGACTATGACTTGCTTGAATTTGTTGTTGCTGTTGTTGGACTTGCTGTTGATGATAAACATTATTTATCATTTGAAATATTCCAGGATTAGCTGGTGGCTGAGGCAGCCCTCGTTGCTGATAAGAAAGACTTGCTCCGAGGTAAAGTGAGGCTGCCACCGGACTCATGACCATCGACGGCATTGTGGACAAGGCGAGATTTAAAGGTTCTAAAATATTAGGATATTGTTGTTGAGGTTGCTGCAGAATTTGTTGAGGTTGAATTGGTTTCTGCTGGGACATTCTCAGTCTTTTTGATGCGCTTTTTGCAGCAGATTTTGTAGGTGTGGTTGATGGGTCCAGCTCCATCATTGTTGCTCCTGATGCTGCTTGTTGTTGGTAATAAGTCTTTGAATTTAAGCTAGTATTTGAGTTAGTAGAAGAAGGTAGAAGACATTCGTTACAAGAGGGATCTTTACAAGCTTGACCTTGAACTGCAGGTCTCGCTCCTATCATAGAACGTGACCTTGTTATTGCTGCGGCCGCTGCGGAAGGGCCGCTAAAATTGGCCCTTCGAGCTTGGCTTGTGTAAATGTTTTGGGCATGCGCAGAATGACCCACGCCATTATTTGTTGTAGCACTTCTCAAATAGTACGAAGAGTTTGAATTTGAGCGAGATTGAGATGGACTCAAGATTGAGACCGAAGATGATGATGATGGCTGACTTTTCCTACCGGCATAATAAGCCGAGGGATGGATGATTAAAAGAGGGGCACTTCCAGGGGGTGGGGCAACTTCTTTAGGAAGCTCATATTCCACAGACACGTCCACACTCAGTGGCCGGAAGTAGTCAACGTGTTTGTAAGAGGGGGAAGTTGCTTGGGGGTGGGAAGAACGAAGCATTTTGATGATCAAAATATAGTTTACTAATTTAAGATGAGATCACAAATTATATTTTGCACTACTATATTTATATGTATGTGTAAGTGAACAATTTCTTCTTCCCACGATTGAGATGGATATTTTTATTCTTGCGTTGGGTTGCGTTAGTTAAGGACTCGACAAAAAATATTCATGAACTTCTTCTTCTTCTGCTGGAGAGTGTTGAGATACAAAGGAAATTCCGTCACAAGTAACAAAAAACGAAACCACAACATCCACTAGCTCTTTGGATAATTTCCCTTTGGAGAGTCTCCAGTTGAGATGTAAATTGGTCTGAGGCAAGTTGAGATTGATTGATTGACTCGAGAAGAGTGATTTTGTTTAATGGAACAAGTAGATATTATTATTATTCGTCACTATCCATTCCCATTAGTCACTTTGAGTCACTGGCTGAGTCAATATCTGAAATTTTCATATGAAGTGAAATTAGTTGGTTATTGACATTTAATTATAGGAGAATAATTACATGTAATTATATCTGTATATGTATTTAAGGACTAAGACACAAATTGCCCCCTTAATTGATTTCTTGCCAAAGTAAGAAAAGATAATAATAATTTTGGAAACGCAGAAGAAGAGACTGAAGAAATGAGCGACGAATACCTATATTGATTTTATGTCACTCTCAAACTTGCACTAATTACTGGTTTTGAAAATTATACAAAAATTGAAATTCCTCAACTTCAACTTGAAATGGTTGGAAAGTAAATGAGACAAACCATTACAACAAACCTTTTTTTATCTTATCCATATACAAAAATATCTACGGGGAGAGAGAGAAATGATTTTAAGCAAATATACGAGTTAACTGTTCGTCGTCAAACTCTTTGTTTAACTAAAGTAAAAGCTAAATAGTAAAGTTAAAAGTTGTTGGCCTATCCCCGGTCACAAATGATGAATAGAAATGACCGATAAGAAACATAAACTATAAATGCTCAACAAATAAATCGTTAAATGGTATTCAATGGCAAGCAAACCTAACGATTGTACATTGAACTCTTAAAGTGTTTAATTAAACTTGTGTTCTATTGTTCAATAAGGGAAAGAAGCTGGGCTTTAGGAGAGCAGCCCCTGGTAATTTTTAATGAGGGAAATGAAGCCCTAAATTAAATGGATGATGTTCCCTTGTTCCCATATATTTGAAGTACTTGAGATGAAATGAGAAAATGGAAAGCAAAGCAAGGGATTGAGAAGAGCCGGTAGTGGTCCATGCAGTCCAGTGGGAACAAGCTTTGGGAGGGTGCTTTAACAACGGGAACATCCAACCACAGGCTTTTAAGCATAAACAATCCAGCTACAATATTTCAAATCAGATCAAAAGATTTGCAAAAGCTTTAGGCTTTGGTTGTGCTTCAAGATTTTTTTGTAAATTTGAGCAGATGCATTAAAGAACCTGAGAAAGGCAAAGATTTTGGCCACGGGGGCTCACACAAGCTGCATGCTTGTTCCATTTGAGAGCTGGATGAAAGTAATTATACTGATTTCGGAGATTTTCTTTGCAGCATCCACCCCTCCCCCTATATCCCTGAATTCCATTCCTTTCAACTCAGGTTCAGTTCTGCCTCCTCCCATCATTATACGTCCCGTGACATAACATCAATGACACTTCTTCCATTTGCTTATCTAATCCTAAACTTGTGGAATCATTATAGATCTGATAAAATCGAAATAAGAGTGAATGCGATAATCACCTAAAAACCGGCCCTATGTCTACCCTTGTGTGAAGTGAGACGAAATGCCGAAAGTTTTCATACCAAGAAAATCATTTTCTTCCTGTCTAAGGTTAACAAAGGTCAGAATTCTTAAGACAAGAGATTCTGAGATGTTCTCTTACTGTATTTCAGGTAGTTTTCTACATAAGTAATATATGTATGTAATGATTATATAGAGAAAGAAAGACTTGGCCTACCCTTAGAATAGATTGTTGCACATAAGAAATTTTTAAATCAGAGGCTCTCGAAATAATTCAAAGGCTAGAGTAATAAATTGTGGGCCTCGGTGCTAGTTGTTCTTCATGGAATGGACCTGTCTAGCCAGAGCAACACTGCTGAAGTGTATTTAAAGAGAACAATGGAAAATGATGGGTCACTGTTAGCTAAGCCTAAGCTAAACCTGATCCTTAAATCAGGGCTGGAGTTTTCCTCATTCCCTTCGCCCCGCATGCATTTAGAGATTTAAGGGTCTGCTGCAGACTGGAAGGGTCTTCTTTATCTAACTACCGCCTGCCAAGGGAATCTCTCTTTCTCTTTCTTACGGAACGTGCAAGATTTTGTTAAAATATTCCAACAAAGAAAAAGTTTTCTGCTTTTGCCTTTTGAGAATAAAAGTTTGTGATGAATTCCTCGCCCAAGAAAAATTTCCAATTCCAAAACTCTTTGTTCTTTTATGTTACTTTTTCCATTTGGCTTGCTGCTGCTGTTGCTGCTCTCAGTTCACATTTCACATGATGCCATCAGAAGAAGAAACGTTTGTAGAAGATGTTTGATGGAATGAAGGAAAGGTGCATAAAGTAATAATTTCTCTCTATATATCTCCCTTGCGTTTAGTTAATCCCAAATTCTCTCCAGTTACTTGCAAGAGAAGATGAGAATGGACTCATGCTAAGCAATAACTAGCTTGGTTGTTATATTACGAAGAGAGCAGTTCATGGATCTTTATCTGCTGGACTGGTCTTCTTGACATATTACGTTATGTGTTCGTCTCTTGTTATATATTATTCTGTTGGTTGGATAAGGGGATTCAAAGGACAGGAAACAATTTAAATTTTAAAGCAAGTACTGCACTGGCAATGAATGCCTTCTGCCTGTTGATTTGGATTTGTTGAGAAAAGTAAAGGGAACACAATACGCCTGGCTTTCAAATTTCTTTCTATCTGGTGGCCTGCTATGGATTAGTTTAATAGCGTAGCATAATGTTGCACGATGTGTTTTGGGATTAAATTGAGTTGGAATATGATGAAGAGAACAAAGCTAACTGTTATATTTGAGAGGAGGAATATTTGTAATGGATTCTCAATTCTCTTTTTTTTTGCTTTGTTCGAAAAGGACATACATTACATTCTAAATTTCTATTAAAATTAAGCCTTTAAAAAATTAAGCAGCAAAAATGTTTGCATTTAAATAATTTAAACAATGTATGAGATGAAAAAAGATAAGCTCTAAATCATAATTCAGTTCCATGCAGATTGTAGTTTGAGATAATGGCAAATGACAACATGTGCACCACAAACATCCTGTAAAACTTTTCATGCATCTGTATCAAATGACCAAGAAGAAGCAACTGTGTATTTCGTCTCAGCCTCCAACTATAATCTAATAGCGAAAGAAAAAGAAAATAACAACAACAAAGGAACATGATGATGATGATGAATTTTATCTTAATGAGTAGAGCCCAGAAAATAAAGTAAGCAAATCCAGAGGACGATGGACTCAAATATCAAAAGCCACAGCTTTATTATTATGATAATAACTAGTTTTGTAAACTTGAGACTCACCCAAACTAAATTTCAATCAAATATCTCACAGAGATGTCCAAATTCAGAGCACAGTGTATATTTTAATGATTTCTCACCAAATTTAGCCAGCATTCCATCAAGTTTACTTTATATGTTTTTCCACAGAGAGAGGGTCACTGGACTTGCTGGAGAGGCAACACGCACATTTTTACAATAAATACACACACATGAATTAAATCTATCAATTAGTTAAAAGGACACAATGATTTTTGCATAGAGAATTGTTTATTGCACTTGGAAAGGGTTTTGCATGTTTTGTCTTTGTAAGTCCAATATCGGAGTATCGACTCAACTTTATTGTATTTTGAGATTAGGCCTGTGCGGTAGTTGTGTCGAAGCGTGGAGTTGGGGTGCAACTGAATAAGCTGCATAAAATATCAACATTATAGATTTCCCTTGCCTCAAGCAGATGCACTCAAACACATGAAATTTAAGAGAAGAGTTCCCAACAACTTTTCCTATTTGAAATAGCAGTACAAAAGGAAGGAGGGGAAAGGAATAAAGATTCTCCTGTATACCAAAAGTACATGACACAGAGCGAGGCTGGATTAAACTTTGCTTGGAATCCATTCCCAACAGCTCAGTCTCAGTTGGTTGACTCTCGGCTTGATTTCCCAAGCTACTTTTCATGCGTTCTCTTTGTTTGTGAGAAATGGAACGGTTTTTTGAAGATTGCTTAGCTCAAATTAACGTTTTTTTTTTAAATTCGATAATCAATGATGATATGTTTGAAGGAAAGATGAGTCTATTTGTGTCATGAGAGAGGAGAATGAGGGATCAAAGAGTCAAAGATCTTGCAAAGTGACATCTGCAAAATCACCTAAATTGAGACGCAAAATTAAGATTTTCTAGATTGTGGATGAAATGATCCAGATGTTCAATGCTTTAATTATCAATTGATATCTATGAATAATAAAATATTATATATGTCATCAATTATAAATGTCAATTAATCAGTTTTTCATCGTACAGGTGACAAAAGAAGATAAACAGAAATATGTATTATTAATTGCAAATACAAATTTACAGTACTCGACCCAGCCCAAATCAGAGAATAATGAAGAGATAACAAAATGGAATTTATTTTTCAGGTTAACATTGTCCTAAATTGTTCCAATTGAATAAGACCTTTCTCTGGGGAAAATGAAATTTTCTACATTATCAATTGCTTTTTTCTTTACGACCGTTTTTATAACGGTTCGAGGCCAAGATGAAAGTACAACTGGAATTCCAAGTCCTTGCACTATCAATATCCCAGAAACTTTGAGTAATCTCGATTCCATTTTTGGTAGTAAGCAAAAAGAAGGTATCGAAAACTGAAGCATATATTAATTTTTTTATTCTACTATATAATACATTTACTTGGATTTTATCTTAAAGCAATGATCAACCTGTTTGAACGAACAATGGCAGAACGGTTAATATACAAGGCAAATCAAATATTTGAGAAAAAAATGGGAAACGGAGGAGATGCAAAGATGCCAATTCTGCCTAGTTATCCAGACTTCATGTGCAGAAATGCAAGTTCAGAACCACTTTTTGAAATACAATTGTTAGGTTTTAATATATCCATAAATATGCTGTAAGTACATGAATTTGTCACTGTAATTTGTCAAATTTTTAAGATATTTCTTTATGAAGTTCTGATGTTGAACTGAGAAATTGGGATACCATTAATGACGATTTAGAAATAACTTTGACACCAAAGTATACGATTGAAATTATCGGGGCATCTATTCATGGAGATGGGGACTTGAGAGCAGTTATGGAAGGTTTCGACAATATTCCCACTCAAATGTTTCAATTGGGAACTTCTGATGCAACAATTGAGTTAAAAGGGTTTCTTCTTGATCTTCAAGCAACTCTAAAAGCCTTCCCTATATCAGACCCTATTGAGTTGACAGATTTGGTGATAGATTTTACGAGCGATAAGCTTATTTGGAATGGTTTGAAATTTACATAAGGTGCAAAATATTAAATTAACATATTCGCTATTTATTCAGGAATAACTTATGCGGACGTTATAGTTGGGGATCAAGAACCTGTGAGAATCTTAGAATGCACAGGAGATATCGGATTTCTTATTAAAGATTTTGTAGACGAGTTTTGGAACACAAATAAAGACTTGATTGTGGCTGGGGTAAAGGATATTGTAAACAATTTAATCAATGTAAGTTTTAGCTTTGGGAATCCAAATTAAAGGTCAGTTTAAAAATTGGTTTGAAATAGGGATGCACATTGGTTGATATTATTACTGGAAACTTTCCCCGTAATTTGATTCGAAATGGTTCACACCAAACGTACCTATAAACTATTTTTTTGTTATAGAATGTGCTGCCCAGCCTCGGTATTCTTTATTGCCCAGTGTGGATTTTTCATCCTCATACGACCTTGGCGTTTTGGGATTTCAAGAATGCCCTACGATTGTAACAACTGAATCATCCGGGGAATCAACTTCTTCATTTCCATTTCCTTGCAGCATCAATATCCCAGGAACTTTGAATAATCTCGATTCAATTTTTAGAGGTGAACAAAGAGAAGGTAAACTTATCAAACACATATTAACATACATATTATTATTACATTTACTGGGATTTTATTTTAAAGCAATGATCAACCTGTTTGAACGAACAATGGCAGAACGGTTAATATACAAGGCAAATCAAATATTTGAGAAAAAAATGGGAAACGGAGGAGATGCAAAGATGCCAATTCTGCCTAGTTATCCAGACTTCATGTGCAGAAATGCAAGTTCAGAACCACTTTTTGAAATACAATTGTTAGGTTTTAATATATCCATAAATATGCTGTAAGTACATGAATTTGTCACTGTAATTTGTCAAATTTTAAGATATTTCTTTATGAAGTTCTGATGTTGAACTGAGAAATTGGGATGCAATTAATGACGATTTAAGCATCAAGCTTGGCGAGTTTTTTGTTTTTGAGGCAACGTACAAGATTGAAATTAGCGGGGCATCTATTCATGGAGATGGGGACTTGAGAGCGGTTTTGGAAGGATTCGACGATATTCCCACTCAAATGTTTCAATTGGGGACTTCTGATGCAACAATTGAGTTGAGAGAGTTTCTTCTTGACATTCAAGCAACGTTAAAAGCTCTGCCTGCCTCAGAACCTATTGAGTTGACAGATTTGGTGATGGATTTTAACAGCGGTCAAATCATTTGGAATGGTTTGAATTTCAAATAAGACGCAATAATATGCCATTAATGTATTGCCAATTTATTAGGAAATACTTATGCGGACGTTAAAGTTGGGGATAAAGAACCTGTGAGATTCATAGAATGCACAGGAGATATCGGATTTCTTATTAAAGGCCTTGTAGATGCACTTTGGAATACAATTGCTCCTGGATTAAAAGATTTAATAAACAATTTATTTGGTGTAAGTTTTAACTTAGAAATTTGGAAATCAAAATCAATTTGAGTTTTAAAATTTGGTTTACAAAAGGGATGCACGCTGCTGGACATTATTACTGGAAACCTGCCAGGTAATATTTGAATTTAGTTTATCCAAACGTGAATTAATTATTTGCTATAGAATGCGCTGCCCAACCTCGGTATTCATTATTATCCAATGTGGATGTTTCATCTTCATTTGATCTTGGCGTTTTGGGATTTCAAGAATGCCCCGCTATTGTTGCAACAACTAAAGCACCGGGGGAATCAACACCGCTAGGAACTAACCCAACTAACCCACCAGGTACAGGAACTGCTGCACCCACAGCTTCGACAACCGGGGAAGAAGATGGAAATGGCGGAGTTACTTTGGGAGGAAAAGGCATTTTTATTATTTTTACTAGTTTGCTCTGTATTTCGGTTGCAAATTTTTTTTAATGTAACCTGTCCGTATTTTATGAAAATGTGAAATAAATTGAATACTGTACGTACCTATACACTAATTATTTAAATGATGTATTTTAATACCGACTTCAAGATATGGGGATTTTGATGCTTGATTGTATTTTGTTGTAATCAAATGACAATTATTATAAAACCATGCATGATACGAATGATATATATATTCTATTGGACGTTTATATTGCGTAAGGACATTTATCGATATATAAATGTCAACCAATTTAATTCAATTGTAATTTGCTTATCAATTTATCTAATAAATTAAAATGAGTTGACTTATACGGAATTAATCTCTTTTACATTGGGTAGTCTTTCGTCGCATTTTCTCCGATTAAGTTCTCGACATTTTGAGTTTCAACAATTAAAACGTTCCAAAATGAAGATTTTCTTATCCCTACTAGTGTTCGTTGTAGCTTTGACAAATGTCGAATCTGGTCGAAAAGTTCAAATGCCGTCGGAAATCGATATACCATGTAATTATCTAAATATTTTTTTAATGCATCTTATTAAATTAATCATAATCCATTTAGCTATGAAAATTTGGTTAATCGAAACTGTAACAAACACATTTATCGACCAATTGGTAAAGCAAATGAGAGAAAATAATGAACCTATAGACAGTTTAGCAACTTTAATTCCACCAATTGAAGACCCATTGGTTGTGGATCCAATTGACATTCCATTAGATATCAACTTTGATATAGATGGATCGCCTATTCGAATTACTGGACATCTTAATCTCACGTAAGTTTCTTAATTTAATGAAAAGCTAGTATAACTAACCTGGTGTTTTTTTACCTAGAGAGGAAGCTACTGTTACGGGACTCAGTAACCTCGTTAATGATTTAACAATCATAACCCCACCTTTCCGACCTATTGAAATTGACCTAAACATTCGACTTCCTGCTCTATTAGTTGAAGGGAAGCATAGCGTGGAAATTGAGATTGATCTTGGAACATCAAAAACTATTGAAGGAGATGGAGATTTATTAGTTAGCGTTGACAATGTATTTGCTACAGCACATATAGTTACTAGCTTAAAAGCAGGTGGTTTATTGGGAGTTTCCAGCTTTGTATTAGACATCGGGTTTCAAAACTTACTTATTGATGGAGGCGATAACGTTTACATTGACGATTTAGTAATTGATTGGGAGAACATTAGCGAAGGCATTCAGACTTGGTTTGATACAATTTGGAATGGTGAAGTCAAATGTTTAGTTGACAGAACTTTAAAATGCGCGGTTGATTACGTCATTGGAGTAAGCATTTAAATTTAATATAGTTATGTAAAGGATTCAATAATATAATTTCAAACCTTAATAGAATTGTACCATAGCTGGCCTAATAGACGGAGGTGGTAAGATTCTTGCATTTTTGTTCTGTGAAGCATTTAGCAAACAATTATTATTACAGAATGTCTGAGACTTGAGCTTGATCAAGAATGTTTATCGTTACTTGATCCTAATGATGGAGATTGTGTACAAGAGGTTACGACAACAAAACAAGATACAACTGCACTTACTGGATCTACAAATGCCCCAGGATCATCATCCAACCCCCCAGTGACATCCAGTGCCCCAGGATCATCATCCAACCCCCCAGTGACATCCAGTGCCCCAGGATCATCATCCAACCCCCCAGTGACATCTAACCCGCCAGTCACTGAAGACACAACCGTTGAAACTTCTCAGCAAACTCGTGAAACTGAAGCTCCAGGGACCGAGAATCCGACAGATAAACCAAGCGGATCAATAAATGTATTCAGTAGTCCATTGTTTATTTTGCTGTCATTTGTGGTCGCAATTATTAAATTTTAAGATAATTTGAAAATTAAAAACAATTTTAATGTCCGTTGTTGAACTACTTTTATTGCAAATTCATTGAATCCAGCACTTGAGGATGACATTGACCAATTAAACTTTATCTGAAAAATGTTAAAGATTAAAGTGTGACAAATGACAAACGAGGGTTTCAAAGTCATTTACTTTATTCGTTAAGTCCAGTTGCATTCCGATTATCATAATGCGTAAAATGCTTTACTACCCGCTTATTTATAAAAAAGTTATATACTACAAATTTTTATACTTGTTTAAGCCGACTACAAAAATCACATCAAGGACAATAGCTCAATAGCCACTACATAATTAAATAATTATGTGACAGAAATAATTGATAACGCATACAAACTATACCGACCAGACAATGATTAAACTCGATAATATATAAAACTGTTCAGAGTAATTCAGACTAGTTAACTATTTCAATTTAAATTACAACACAGGACAAAAATCACAACCGTTAATGAAATATCATGACACAATGGACGGAATTTAAATAAAAACTCAATCAATAATACTAAATAAAAATGCACCTTCACATTTAAAATACTACGAAATGCAATACTTTGTATATTTGTATTAGACGTATTTTATAACAAGTAGGGATGTGAGCAAAACGATTTCTTAATAAGCGATTCAATAAACAATTCCTAGTAATTTACGTTTGCCATTTGAACATTTTTACATTCCAAGTAAATCCACTTGTTTAAATCATTAAAAGTATCTGTAAGTAACCCGAACCCTTTTCTTTCCATCTGCCTCTTTGTCTTTAAACTTTACTAGGATTGCTTGGTCTAGTTGATGAGAGATTAGAGGGTCTAAATTAAAGCTTAGCCTTTAGTTGAAGTAATTGGCTGTAGTCTTGAGAAGGGTCTAAAGTGTCCTTTGACAATTTTTGGCTCCGTCCAGGAAGAAATCCCTCTGTCAAAAAAATCAAAATTCAGTCAGTTTGAAAAAGACAAAAGAAGACACGCACACAAGCAAAAAGCAAAGCTACAATGATAAAATGTGTTAATTGAAACATTTCCAAGAGTTTTCAAAGAATAAGAAAATGTCTCTCAACAATTTTACTTTACCCCTACAAATCGCATTGCATCTGTTCTTGGCTTATTTAGTAAAACGCTTAAATTTAAGGGTTTCAAATTTTTACACGGAATATGAAATCGAGTCCGTGAGTGAGTAAAGGATCACATTATATTTATTTACACTTACACGAAAAGAAGACCACACACAAAATAGAAAATATCCTAGCCAAGTTTCCTTCAAATAACTCATCACATTACATACATGCAGCAAACGTAGAGAACATGGAATTTTAAGGGAGCTATTCAAAGGGTCAACATACGATAATCAAAGGAAGCATGTCATCCCTTTATGCCATTGATGGACTGCACAAAGGAAAGAAGAAAGCAGTCAGGGGACTACATATGTACATATAAAACTCATGCATATAAATAAGTGACAAGGGAAAATTTTCATTGATTATTGAACTCGTGCATGATGAATGCAAAAACTCACTCCGAGGCAAATTTCCCTCACCCTAAATAAGTAAAACAATGAAGAGTTGCTTCATGTCACTTCCAGATAGGAAAAGATAAATTAAAAATGGGAAATCAAAAGAATGACTCATTTCCAATTAATTTATACCTAGAACATGTTTGAGAGACATGGGGAAAACTGACCAATTCCATTTAATTAAATGTGTCATACTCATACAAAAGTTGTGACATTATTACCCACTCACTTATCAGTATTACAAGATAATGCTGCAGATTGCGAAATTGATCAAGTTTAGAGTGCAGTTTTATGCTCAAGTTGGGGGCAGGTGTTATTACCAACTTTTTTATGCGTCAAACAACTCAAGCTCTAATAAATTTATGATGCAGTTGACAAACTCTCAATCGTAATAGTCGCCAGTCTCAGGGATGAAAATTATTCAAAAAATGTAAAAATATGCGAAACAGTTGAATGTACAATATGTACATCCAGGAGCTAATCCGTTTCTTATAAACTGAATAATAACCCAATCAAGAAAATTTTCCATTGATGATTTTTATATAACTTTGCATAATTTGCATTAATTTTTGCACGTGATCCAGAAAGCTCATAGAACACTGCTTCTTTCAGGATTGCATAAATTTAACCTCCTGTAATTGCTTGAAAAAATACAATCAAGATTTTATACTAAAAAGACGATAATCCTGTTTGCAAATTGTAAGCAACATTATTTCCAGACTTTTTAAACATGCTCATGGATGGGGAGCAATTGAATTATGTAAATTTTTTTGGTATATATAAAGAATTTCTTTAATATCTGTGTACGTATTGCAAATTCCGAGCTTTTCTATATAAAAAACAAAAATCCAAGTCTCACTTTCCCCTAGGTTGAAAATGAGAGTAGAATTTCCAAAAGAGCACTTTGCCCCCTTTTTAGGTCACGTTTACGAGCCTGCTGAAGACTCTTATTTATTGGTGGACACTCTTGGGGCCGAACTGGCCTATATTAAGGACAATGTCCAGCCCTCCATTTGTCTGGAAATTGGTTCTGGTTCTGGAATTGTGATCACTTCTCTTGCAAAAGCTTTTAAAGAAGAGTCCGTCAAATTTTTGTAAGCCACATTTACTATTAGTAAAATAATTTTCCTATATTATCAAAATAATTTCTCAAAAATAATTTATCTGCAGCGCAACGGATATCAATAGCCATGCAATTGCTGCTACCAAGAAATGTCTAGAACTTCACGACATTGACTGCGTGGACGTGGTTCACACAAACTTGGTTGATGGCATCAAATCAAAGGTTCATAAGAAAGTTGACATTTTAGTTTCCAATCCACCTTTTGAGCCCTCCCCTGAAGAAAATGTTGATAACAACTCGGTGAAAAAAGCCTGGTCAGCAGGCTCCATTGGGAGGATCGTTATAGATAAAATAATCCCTGAGCTACCCGACCTCATGAGTGAGAAGGGACATGTCTACTTGACCATGGCTGAGGATAACGATATTCCAGATGTGGTCGAACGGATGAAAGCCGTGGGATTTTACAAGCATAAGATTGTTCGTCAAAAACTTGGAACAACTAGCTCTACTCATAACAGAGTTTATAAGCTCTTAGTCATTAGATTTACACGCTGATAACTTAGTAATACGGTGTCCAAAATACTGTTAATTGTTGAATTCGCTTTGATAATAAATCTGCCTTAGACACGTGGGAACTCTTCAGTCTTTGCTCTTGTTGTACCACCACAAACTCATCAAATTTCACTTCATCCGTTTCAACCTTTTAAACTAATGTTCCAAACTTCCACAAAGTCTTCTATATAGTACTACATCGTATCATTACTAGTGCATCTTTTAACAAGTTGCCATTCATAAATAAGTTATGGCTTGTAATGGAACCTGATCTCGTTATCCGGTATCTAATAAAGCAAATCAAAATCTCCAAAAGTTATATAAAAGAAGTCCTGACATTGAACTTGGTAGACTAGAAAATCGAATCTATTTTATCCATCAGCCAAAACTCAACCCTTGTCTCACCCCATCAAACATTCAAGATATCACTCTCCCTCACTCATTCAGGCTGCAGATCATAAAATCCTCATAAAACTAAGAATATTCACATGATAAACCGAATGGCCAACAAACTGTTGAGCTGATAAGACTAACTAACAAAACGGGACAATTATCAATACTCTCTGGACTGCATATGGTGCTCTGGGCGAGCTGTAAAAAGTAACAATGCAATGCTTCTGAATTTGAGAATGAGAACAAGTGGTAACGAAGGGTGAGAAGAAGGGAGAAAACTAGAAACACTTGCAAGCATATTGCACATTGAGCAGCTCATTTACTACTTTTCTCCCTTACATTGTAATAGCTCAAGCTCAAACTCATTTTAGAAGGATCAGAGGCCTGGGTTGTACAATGTATAATGAGCAATCTACCAAAAGCGTAACGCAAAAACATTGAAACGGATGATGAGACAGATGTGCACTGGATTGGATCCACATTTTTTAAAAAGAGATGATAGGAAACAAAGGCTAATTAATAAGGACGACAGACAGCATGATAGATAATAATAGACAATTTTTGTGTGGTATGGCAAAACAAACCAAGCAAGCCAAGGGAAAGCAAATATTACAAATTATGAAAGCAGCTTAATTTGGTGCTAGTTACGAGATAACCACATACCTAAACGATTTATTAGAGAAGATAAACGCTCTTCATTCTTTGCAACTATGCCAAATGAGCCACCGTTTCTAGAATTGAAAGAAATATGGATTTAGATGATGTTTGAAAGTAAATCTTTCTTTCTTTAAAACGATAGTCTTTCTTACAATCTGACTTTTGTAGCGTAATCCAGTTTAATTAAAGCCATTCCAGCATTTCCCAATGTGTCTAGAGATAGTGAGCCATAATGAATGGGGAAATGAGAGCCAATCAGTTGCCGGAGATAACTTTGACTCATTTTTCCTAATTGCTTGAACTCTACAGCTTCCGGTTCTTCTCTTGTTGAAATCTGAATAGAAAAAAGAAACACGATATGTCCCAATTGTACACACAGTACAGCATGCTTAGTTTAAGTATCCTTACCTGGCACAGTGTTTTAGCAACACCCCAATATGATATCAAAAAGGGCTCCAAAGCTAGACGAAGACTATTTTGTATTTCGTATGTTTCTTGATTCCATTGTTTTGTGTGACCATTTATCCTTCCTTTCGTCAAGAATGCGTTAAAAACGTTGGCTGTTCGAGTTATTTCCTATATAATCAATAATATATGGACATCTTAAATTATATTATTTTAAATTGACGAACCTCTATTTCGGTTCCCTTGTCATAAATAAAGTCGTCAAATAGCAATTCTCTGAGAAATATGTAGTTATCCAACATTTCTCCTTCGGCAACAATTTCTGCAGCCGAGTCCTTTGACAACAATGAGAAAATGGCATATGGGACCACAAGTGGGATGAATTGATTGGCATAATGCTGAAACTTCATAGAATCCACGGCTTCATCTTCATTTCCAAGTTGAAAGTGAAGCAAATGCTCTTCATTCTTTGGACAGATTACTAAAGCTGAATGAACTTCAAGAATGTGTCTAATATTTCTTTCCAATGTCTCCCCGGTTAGTGGCAGCCCAAAATCTTGGCCTTTTGGCAACATTAAAGATCGAAATCCGTTGATATGATTTAGTAGAGTGGGTAAACTCATAGATTTCTCTCCTTCGGATATCTTTCCCAAAATGACTAAAGCTGCCGCAGAAAATAGAGGTGTGACTAAATTTCTCTGCTGAGAGAAAACTGTTTCCAGACCAAGTCGTTGCACGTGTTTTGTGAATATTGCGTCGTCGACATAAGGACTCGATGGACTGGGATCGTATTCTCCTAAAGTTTCCCGGATTGAGATAAAGTCTCCAAAGTTTACATACATTGAGCCGTAAGATTGAGATTGAAGCCAGCGCAATCCTTTTATCAAGCCCTATTAATTTCAAACATTTAAAATGTAATAAATTTCCTAAAGGGTGTATTTTTAAAATATTTTCACATTTGTAGATTCTTTTGGTTTTGGTTGACCAAGTAATTCACGAGCATACAAAGTTTCTTCCAAAGTTCGATCATAGCTCATGCTTATTGGGAGAATTAAAATATCTGGAATTTCTCTTGATCGAACTAGTTCACTTATTGATGTTAGTAGACCAATTTTAGGGTACAAAGTTTTTCCAGATCTGCTTCGTGTCCCTTCAATAAACATTTCCATTGGATGTCCTCCACTAAGTACTGCTGTCTTTACATATTCGCTAATCAAACTCCAATAGAGTGAATCATTTCCAAATCTTCGACGAATGAAAAATGCACCGGCTTTTCTTAATAGTTCGGCAACCCCCATCATACCCATAAAATCTGTATATTTTTAACAAATCACACTAATTAATAAAACAAACAATTTAGCCATCAGCAATAGTTTCCAAATCTTACCCATTCCAGCCGCAATAACTGGGAGAGGAAGGTCATATGTAAAACACACATAGGACAACAGTAAAAAGTCCACATAACTTCGATGCGTCGGCAGTAAAATGACTGGGTACTTTTGAAAACATTCCTTCATCTGAAAATCAAAAATAGTATCAAGTTAACGCATTTAAATATCATCATCTCTTCCAATTACCTGTTTTAACTTGCTAACATTAACAAAAATACTGGAAAAATGATTCTTTGCCAATTTGGACAGAACATAGCCAAACCAACGGACGGTGTAAAGATGGTAATCATGGGCCATCTCCAGCAATGTCTGCTGCGCTTGTTTGACCACGTCCTTTTCGTCCCTCCCTTCTTTAGCTGCCACCTAAATTCGACATGATAATTACATTATTTGATTTCAATTTTTCCCTAACCAACAATAGTTTAAAACTCACATCTCGAATTGCTGCCCGTACTCTTTGTGAAGATAAGACTAGACGAACAAGTTCCTTGGGTTCTCTGGCTCTAACTCCCTTATGGAAATAAGAGGACGGATGGAAAATACGAGAGGCCCAACGGAAATCATTTGAGCGTCGTCTATTGCTTAAAATATCTTCAAAATTTGAGGTTGATGGTGAGGAATGAGATGAATTCGACTGCCTCCATGTCGTGGCGACAGCGATAGAGCCCATTTGCTGACCTATCTTTGGCTTCTTTCTTTGGTTTCGTGACTTTTGTAAAACTGGAATCTAGAATAATTATGAGGAAGTAAATTAGTTAAATTAAACACAATAGAATGGAACCATCATCACCAACCTTGGGCCCTGACGATCGTCACGCGGAGTGCTCGCAATTAAACCCGAACATATTGCAAATTTAATTGTTCGGGCAAATTGGTAAATCCGGAGGCTTGAAGCTTCCGCTGGAAAAAGGACAAACCGGTGGATTCTTTGAGACTAATCAGCTGAGGTTTTTTTTCTTTCTGTCGAAAAATTTGTCGAAACTGTCGTGAAGGAGGTAAGTCAAATTATTCACGCCAAACTTGACAAAGACTAACAACGTCGCATCCCACTGTTAATTTTAATTGACTTGTAAACTGCATAAAATTAAGGCCATCATTGACCATCATCGATGTCGATTTATGTCATCTCTGAATTGCATTAATTTTGGACATTTTAATTGTGGGAGATGATTATGGGTCCTCCAGTCCCATACTTTTGCATCCACTGCGGTCACGACGCCCCACAAGTTTACAAAACTTATGCAAATGGGAATCTCGTCAAATTGTTGAATTGTGTAAGTTTAATGCAATTAAATTAGGATGGAACTGATTAGTTTATGTATTTTGCTTTGCAGGAAGGATGTGGGGAACTAATTGATAAATATGTGGAATATGATAACATCTTAATAGGGATCAACTTAATCCTTCTAAATCCCATGGCTTATAGACATCTCTTGCTAAATTACGCTTTTGAGGTGAGATAAAACATATTTTTCAGGCTAATTTTAAAATTGATTTTTTAAAACTTTTTTAGAGCTTTTGGAAACTTGGAGTGGTCACATTATTCATTGAAGCCTATAGTTTTTGGTGCATGAAGAAAGGAATTGAATCCCATGATGCTCAAACCACAGATTTCTTTGAACTGGAAATTAATTTTTACAAAGTCCTTTTAAGAACACTTTGCTCAACATTTTTATTCCAAGGGCTTGTGCTCCTCTCTTGCAGCTTTTTGATGAAATTTCGAAAAGAGAGACCCCTTCAGTTCACTTATCTCGCAGTTTGGAAAGGATTGTGTCTCTCGGGATTTGCAGAAATGTTCAAACTTGTTGCCCTCATTTGGGCTTATTCTCAGACAAAGGATCACTGGAGAATATTCTTAGTCAATTGTCTATTTGTCCTCAGTAATACGCAGTGTTATTATGGTAAGAATTGATAAAATTTCTTTCATAAATAAATTTAAAAAAAAACATACTTGTCATTTGTTTCAGTTACAACGGGCGTTTCACAAATCAAATCATTTTTAGTGATTTCATTTTGCTTCCTGCTTTCACGACATGTGCTTCAGTTCTATGATGAATTTGTTATAATTTAAAATTTAATACAACGTCATAAGTTTTTATACATATATGTACAAATAAAAACTTTTGTAATTTGAATTTTGTAAATGTCGAATTTATTTTGCATGGCAAATTACTTTCTTCTGACAACCCAACTTAAAAAGTTTATTTTTAATCTGAACATTTTGTTAATTATTCTACTTTCAGTTTTACAATGGCACAAGGCGATTCAAAGACAGTGAATCCGTTGATTCAACCATTACTTGGATTCGTTGGACGCTGGGAGAGCAAAGATGGGAAAGGATATTTTCCAACCATCAAAGACTTTGGATACAACGACACGATCGAATTCCAGCTTAAAGGGATGCAGCCTTTGCTGTCTTACTCTGCCTATTCAAGTCATCCTGAAAAGGGAAATCCAATGCATTTAGAAACCGGGTTTCTTAGGGCAAGGAAAAATTCGGATTCTTCAACTACCGAAGTCTCTTTGATGGTTGCTCATAATTTTGGTAAACAGCAAAGAAATGTGTGTCAGTTTATCGTTATAAGCCTACACAAAATTACATTGCAAATGTTGCATGCTAAATTCAATACAAAACCGGTTAATTATTTGGCTATTTTTACCATTTCATTCTGATTTACAATGACAATGGCAGTGACATTTATTCACCGGAAGCTTGCATGCAAATTTTACATTTAATGCGAGGTCACTTTTTTGCATTTTGTCTGATTGTGTATTCCGATTTTATTCATTATAATTTAATCTTTTTGTTTATAGGCTTAACATCCTTAGAAGAAGGAATTGTTATGGACGGAGAAATCAAAATGAAATCAACTTCAATCGGCAGAATGATGGATTCCAAAGATCCATCTGTTTTAGAGGTATGACATGGATGCAAAATGATGTAATTAAGTGTTTTCTTATTTTTGCTTTTTTAAAGATGAAACGAGTTTGGAAACTTGAAAATGAAAATACTTTAACCTGTCGGTTTTGGATGGCTACGTCAACCAACAAAGAATTGACTGAACATCTTTTTGCTACCTATAAAAAGATTGCATAATTTTGTTACAATTTGTAAATCAATAAAAATACTTTGATGATGAGCATATAAACCAAAATAGTTTTTTAATTAATCATATATATAAACCACAAATTGGGGTTAAACAAAGGCAAATATTTATGAAACCCATTCATGCACCACTTCCTTTTTTTCTGGAAAGTAGGCCTCATTTACTTTGGCAGTATCCTGTGGCTAATAATTGCTAATAAAATAAAATCTGTTAATTTCAATATATAACTCACATTTAATCAAGCAAAGAAGAAAATGACACTAAGCTTTATTAAAAACAAAAAATGCGTAAGTCTTATCCTAATTTTGATTTTTATATTTTTTAAAAAAAGTATATGTTTCAGTCTCATCGAACGGATCGTTATATCTGCGCCCAATGCGCTTTTATCAAGCCGAAGAAATATACGCCAGATTCTATCAAATCGTGATGGGTCTGTTTTTCATCTTCTCAATCCTCAGCAATGCTCTAGCAATTCGCATCTTTCTCAGCAAATCCCACGGAAAGGTTACGAAACCAAAGTTTCTCTATGCCTGCATCTCTTTGAGCGACGAAGTTTTTCTGCTGACCGCACTCATCTGCGCTTTCATACAAAGTGACCATATCGCCCATATAGTGTCACACGTCTCGGGCTATGTCTCGACTTACACAATGGCCTACATTGCATTTAATCGTTACAGAGCTGTGGCCTTTCCCATGAGCAGCAATCAATCAACCTTGGAAGAATTTCGATGCCAAGTTCTGATCTGCATTGGGATAATTTGGGCCTTCTCAATTACAATGGTATTGGCAGTGTCAAAGTACGAAGATGATGAGCAAATTGAAGCCATAGAAGATGAGCTGTTTAAACAGTTTTGTGTCTCACTTGCATCGACTGTGGCTGCCAACAGAAAGATGCCATATTTTTCAGTGGTTTGCATGATTTGCGTTCCCCTTGGACTGGGAATAATTTTCAGCGCATTAGCAATTTTTGAAATATTAGTGAAAAATAAGGGAGTAGGGGAAATTGGAGCCTCAAAAATTCAAAAGAAAAATAGACTCAAGGCGTCTTTGACAATTTTTGTAGTCATTTCGACATTTGGAGTATGCTGGCTTCCAATAAGCATACTAATTGCAGAAGAAGGACGAAAGTATGAAAATAGAGGACTGTGCGACTATGATTATTTTTTATATTTGAGTCTCATCATTTTGTTAATGATTGAGTTTATGGCAAACCCGGCCATTTACTGGGTGATGAACAAAAGCTTTAGAAAAGGAGTTCATGATATTTTGTTAAGCGTGGTTAGTAGTGTTAGAACGAGGATCAAGTGGACTTCTGCAGATTCGACGAAAAAAAGTAATGTAATATTTTATGCTATTCAAAACGTGGACAGTTCTTCTGAGGGACTAGAAAAGTGAAAATATCTTGCGGAAGATTTCAAGCTAAATAATTATTTGTATAATTTCTTTAGTTGGAAAATTTAAGTTTATTATGTTTATGTAAGTCCCCATTGTGCCTTAATTATATCTGACGCTCGTTCACCAACCATCATGGTAGGGCCGTTTATGTTTACCTGTAAATCCATACATTTTTAATTCAGTTTTTGGGGGCATTGAAATAATAGAAAATTACATTTGGAATGATTGGAAATATAGAAGCGTCTGCAACTCGCAAATTATTGACTCCAATGACTCTGTAAAAAATGTTTTAAATAAAAATGTTCAAATAAAACTTTTGTAAATTAAATTACTTCAAATCCGAGTCAATCACAGCCATTGGATCATATAGAGATCCCATTTTGCAGGTTGACGAAGGATGATACATTGTCCCTATTTATAAATCATTAATTTTGATTTTATTATTACAAATATTGTAAGTACTTGTAATATGTCGCAAATAGCATTCATAATATTCATCCGACTTCAAAGGAAAGGCTTCACATCCTGGTAACTTATTTTGGATAAAAGAAGTGTTGTATTTCTTAAATGCATTTGTCTCCTCATAAAGCTTCATAAGAAAGTTGAAACCTGGGGAAAATGAGATTTCAATACCTGGCTTTCAATATTTGTCTTTCAAAATGCATTCTCCCTCTAACCTTTGACTAAAGCCTTGACATCCTCAGGTTGCGACAATACATTGGGGTCAATAAGTGGAGGGTCAAAGGGGTCAGCCGATCTCAATTTGACTGTCCCTTTGCTCTTTGGTTCTCTTCCCAAAAACATAATGGCCCACATGGCATCCGCATTTTCAGGAATTCCTTCAAAGTACTTGTCGCAAATCCCGGGCTTCAAAGGGCCCATCAACCAGCAATTTGTTTTCCCACCTACTGGCATGTGATGGTAGATAACGTCTGGCCAATTTGGGTTATATTTTGTACTAATTAGTGCATGTCCCTGGAGAAGGTTCCAGCTCAATGGGCCAGTACCCTTTTTGACATATTCTGAAATCGCTCCAGGTCCAAGATCCCGCGATCGAATAAAAGAAACAGAATCGTTCAATAGAAAAGGGCCAATTGTAGAGACTACATGATCTTGAAAATTTGACCCAACGCCGGGAAGATTAACTAATGGCTTAATCTAGAGACGTAACACATCCAGCGTTATGTATATATTAGATTACTTTAATTTATTATTGTCTCACATTAAGTTTAGTCAATTCCTCTGAATTTCCAATCCCTGAAAGCATGAGAAGTTGTGGGCTGTTGTAAGTCCCCGCACTTACAATTATCTCTTTTCTGGCTTTTGCCGTAAATGTTTTCCCATGTTTTGTATAAGTAACGCTTTCTGCGCGAGTTGCATCCGGGCTCAAATTTATTTTCGTGGCGTGGGCATATCGCATAATTCGAAAGTTTTCTGCTTTCTGCCTACTTTCCAAGTAACCTCGATACACTTCAAATCGTTTGCCATCCAGGCCAGAGACGTCCACTGGGACGACACCTAATTGCAAGTTTACTGATTTATGATGAAATTTTGGCAACTTTTTTAAATAAATCACTTGAAACTTGATTTGCATCGGGGTCCACGGAGGGGAGGCCCATCTCCTGACCTGCAGCTATCCATTCATCATTTAGAGGATGGTAGGATTGTTTGGATACTGGAATAGGACCAGAATTGCCATGAAACTCAGGGGCTATATGAGAAACCATTGTTATATCATCTAACAATTAAAATATTTGTAGTACATACAAGGACCAAAGCTTCCTTTGTAAGTTTCCAACTTTTTAAAATACGGGAGCAAGTTTTTATATTTCCATTTCTCATCTCCCGTTAATTCAGCCCATGTGTCGTAATCCTTTGGATTTCCTCTCCAAAATGCAATTGCATTCAAGTTTGACGTTCCTCCCAAAGATTTGCCTCGAGGTTGAGGAATTGTCTAATGAATACATATTTTTCAAAAAACATTAAAAACATTGAATATAACTTTACATTGTTTATGTAAGCCAAAGCAGAATTTTTTTGCGGTATGGTTGAATAAATCCAATTAGTTTCCGAATGCCCGACATTGTCAATCCACATAAATGGTACAAGATTTGTTGGCAAAGGATCCCCTCCCGCCTCAAGTAATAGAACTGCAATTTTGATTTTTTTTATAAAAACTATATTATGAAATAAAGCAGAATATAATACCAGAAACATTGGGAACGTCAGCCAGTCTTGAGGCTACGATTCCACCTAAAAACGATTTACCGATAGTCCAAATTATTAAGTAGAAAAAAAAACTCGGAAACAAACCTGCCGATCCTGCCCCAACTGTAAATTACACATTATATAGGATACTATTAATTTGCATTAAATTACATTTTAAGGGTACCTCACCAACAATAAAATCATACTCGTCATTTGCAAATTTTGGATTGGGTTTGTAATTCAAGCTTTCCAGTTTATCTTTAGCTATATTTTGTGCAGCGTAAAATTGAGTAAAATTTGCCACAAGCGAGTAAAACATAAAATTATTAGAAATTGGGGAATTTGTCAAAAAATTTGCCAAAGGATCCATTTTGAGTAATTGAAGTTTTGTTTCATCTGTCAAACTGTCAATCTTTTTGACACTTACAATGTTTTATCGACGGATAGAACAATGAGAGCTTCATTAAATACGAAGTTTGGATTTATCATGCAACTTTAAACAATCATAACTTCATAATACATTTGTTTGTCTGTCTGTTTGATATTAAATCTGTAATTTTGGATTGTGTTGCATCGCAAACCGCAACTTTGTTACATCTCTTGCAATGCTTTATTTATTTAATTAGACTGGACTTAATTTAGCTACAAAAAAGTTTAATGAGAATAATGAGGTGATAAAATTTATTAAATTAAATACCTTTAAACACCAGCTAAACAATGCCTCATATCTAAACAATGAGAATTAGGAGCAAAATTTCTGGATTTGGATAAACAAAAGTATTTTAATTAATACTCAAAGAATTAAGTATAACCAGGAAAATACTTTTAAAATTAATTTGAAAAGTTTTCCAGAACGCATTTTATAAATAAAATTTAATTGTTTAATTGGGTTAACCCAATTAAACAGAAATTTACTAATTAAAAACACTTTGCTAGTTTAATTTCACCTTCAACCTTATGGTTTTTTCAGGTATTCGATGCTAAATACTTTCTAGTTTACAAGTAAATAATTTATGGACTAAAAATGTAGATCTATCGAAATTTGGATTACTTTATCTAGATTACCTATTATTAGCTGCAACAAAGTTTAAGGTTTGAAAACTTGATATTTGTAAAATTATAAATTGTATTTCAGATACTTTCTATTTGATTAAAGCTTGCAATCCTCAGGAGGAAAATATTAGTCGCAAGAGTGAGAGAAATGTTCTGAGAATTGTGAGCCATTTGTCTTCCGCAATCTGTTATTTTTTTATAAAAAGAAAAAAGTATGTAAGATGCCGAATTAAATTCAATGAATTTATAATCTAAAAACCTTTTGGGTTGAAAGCCTCCATTCAGTTTTAATGAGGTCCGAAACTCGCTCGCCTATCATCATCGAGGCTGCATTTATGTTCACCTAGTAAAAAAAAGATTCAGATTTGTTTGCTTCCAAATTACAAAAACATTTAAATATAGTGATTGAAGTAAAATTATTACATTAGGGATAATAGGAAATATAGAAGCGTCTGCAACCCTTAAATTTTTTATCCCGATAACTCTGTTTAGAATCAATTAAAAATAAATTTCTCTGAATGGATTAAATAGAAAAGCAATATTACTGTAATTTCTTACCTCAAATCCGAATCAACCACAGCCATAGGATCATCTAACGAGCCCAGTTTGCAGGTTGATGCAGGATGATACATTGTTCCTGTTCAAAAAATTGACAGTTATATAACATTCCATATATTTAAAAATATTTTTTCTTGAATACTTGTAACATGTCGCAAATAGCACTCATAATACTCATCCGACTTCAAAGGAAATTCTTCACATCCTGGTAACTTGTTTTGGATAAAAGAAGTGTTGTATTTCTTAAATGCATTTGTTTCTTCATAAAGTCTCATAAGAAAGTTGAAACCTGGGGAAAATGAGATTTCAATACCTGGCTTTATTTATCTTTCAAAATGCATTCTCCCTCTAACCTTTGACTAAAGCTTTGACATCTTCGGGTTGCGACAACACATTGGGGTCAATAAGTGGAGGGTCAAAGGGGTCAGCCGATCTTAATTTGACTGTCCCTTTGCTCTTTGGTTCTCTTCCCAAAAACATAATGGCCCACATGGCATCCGCATTTTCAGGAAT
>JAQIXN010000709.1:0-30272 GCA_034698145.1 Proisotoma minuta
ATCGGTAGTCGCTAATTCTGAGAGATATCTCAACTATAATTTGACGATTTTGTTAAAAGCTATTTCGTTGCGAATTCTTAAGAAATCGCTGAGCGAAATTGCTGCGACAATACTGCGAGACTAGCAATCGCCATAAAATCGCAAATGTCGCAGAGATATCGTACAACGAATCCTAGCGAATTGCCCATTGGGGTATTTACGTTTTTTTCAAACTTTAATACTGTAAAATATATGTAAGATAACTAAACAATTGAATCAACAAACAAAAGATGAGTGAAAGAGAGATTTATGAAATTGTGGCTGGATCTTTGGCTGCCTCGGTTATCGTGATGATTGTTGTGTGGAGAGTCAGTTTGCTTTGGGCCTGACGCTTTCCTTGGGAAGGAGTTTCCTTTTGAGCTAATCCTGCCCAAGCGATTCTTAGGCGGAGTTATCCTCAACTACCCAAAGCCCAACAAAAAAGGTACCAAGCAAAGGTAAGTTGTTGGATTGGATTCATTCCCATCTGCAATTACATTACAGTTTCACGAGGGCAAGCAAGCTGTAGAGATCACAGACCAAGCACAGCCACATTACACAATACATATAACTAGGAAAAAAATTGAGAAAAAAGTAACAATTTGTTGTCCTCAGACTAAATGTCATTTGTGGTTTGCTTTGGTTTTTGGATAGCCTAGCTTGTTGAGAATATAATTTGTGGTTTGAGCCGTGGTTTTGCTAAACTTGCCAAAAATTGCACTACTCACCTACTTTGGGATTTTTGGAAACAAGTTGAGAATTTTCAAAAATATAAAAAAGAAAAGGCTGAAACCAAAATCTGAAGAATGTGAATGAGAATAGAAAACATAGGAACACATGTCAACTTTTTTGTGTCTCATTCACTTTACTACTCGAGCTAAACTCATTAAGTGCAATTAGTGAAATTATATCCCGGCATTCTCACGTGTCTAAGAATAAGAAAGAAACACGACGGCAAATGAAAGCAATCTCTTAAAAATGAGTTATGTATAAAAGATGAAATATTAGCAATTTTAAAAATTGTGTAATTTGCAGTGATTTTTCATACTATCAGTAAAAGAATTCCAATACAACAACAAAAAATAGTGAAAAGTGAGGTTGAGTTAAGAGTGATTTTCCGAAGACAGTTTTGCGTTGCCCCGTTGCTTTCTTTTGTTGACTAAATCGAGAGCTTATTGATGAGGACAAATTAGTTGTGGGCAGTTTTCAATCTGCGTCAAAATAAAATCCACTTTCACTTTGGCCCGTTTTTATAAATCGCTACGACGTTGAACTTTGGAGATATAAACCCGTTCCCGGCACTGGGTAATTGATGAATACCAAACTATTTAAAAACTCACCTGCATGCCCAGTCTTAAAATTAGTCATCCCTTTTGTAGCTTGCATCTATATCTACTTTAATTAGAGCTAACTAATTAAAATTATTTGTGGTCAGGACTATCGTCACCGGTTCCGGCGGACGGGTTGGACGAAATGCAACATCAAAGCTCAAATTACCGCGCGGCCGCTGCGGCGGCGGCAGTTGCGGCTTATCAAGAGCAAAATTACAGATCGAGCTATCCCTTCCCACCCCAAAACCCGTACGGCTACCACCTGGGGACACCTTATCCCCCCCAATGCTCTTCCCCACCCAAGGACGGTAAGACGATATTTAAATTCTCAACTCTCCCCATCATACTTAATTGTGTGTACTCTGGATAAACGGTTGACAAAGTATAACAAGAGCTTATAGGTGGCCTTATTTACATTACCTCTTTCCCTGTGGTCATCTAATGAGGGAACTGTTGACATTATGAATACAAAATTTGGACCAACGCACGCAAATATTTTATTTATTTATAGAATGTATGAAATGAGCTTGTGCTCTTTTCCCTGCTTTCCCCATCAATTTATATTCAAGATCAAAGATTAGCTGAAGAGAGAACATATATAAAATAATAAAAATACAGAGTGGGGAAAGTAAATTGGACGAAATTGGTTTCGGCCTTTGTTTGTTATGTAGTTAGTAATTTAATGATGAGGGCTGTAATTTTAATGGAAGTTGGAATTTGGAAAATACCATATATGTACAATGTATACAATAATATACAATTTAAATAAATGTTTGCAAAATAGTTTTGCAAAAGTCTCCTACAACTTTTTTATATGCAATTGGCAAAAGCTCAACAAAGCAAATATCCCAAACCAATAAGAAATACGAATCCCTTTGCTTATTCTGACAATTAAATAGGAATGAGGAGCTGCTTGCTCGCATCAAGTTTCACTTTTCCTATGTAAGCCCATAAAGAACCTTTGATCAAGGGAATAATAGAAATACGGTGAACTGCAACTGGATCTCTCAAAGATTTATTCATCTATGTATGTAGTAAGTAGTAGGTGTAATAAATAAATAGTTAGAGGAAGTTGGACAAAACAAGGTCCACAGGGTACAGGTCAGGTTCAACTCTCAGCCGTGTCAGATATCTCCAGCAGAAATGTACTTTGTCACCGCCGACCATTTAGATATTTTTTGTTTCCTCAATTGGTTGTGCAAATTTGCCAATAATTTCCGCAGCATTTGGATGTTTTTCAGAGCCTAAGGAAGAGCCTGGAGGCCTTCGTTTGAACGGGAAGGGGAAAAAGATGCGGAAGCCGAGGACAATTTACTCGTCCCTTCAACTTCAGCAGCTCAACCGCCGCTTCCAGCGCACGCAGTATCTCGCTCTACCTGAACGCGCAGAACTGGCCGCCTCTCTCGGTCTCACACAGACACAGGTAAGCACTTTTTACTCAAAATATCAACTATGTAATCCACTTTCAACCTAACAAACTTGTTGAGGGACGGAAGCTCTCAAAGAAAGACCTTAGGTGGGACATTGAAAGAGGAATTGAGAATTTAAAATCTCTTAAAGCAGCAGGAGACCATTCTTCAATTATGTACGCTTCTTGTACAAACTTTTTATGCTCCATATTACTCTGCAGAGTTATTTATGAGTTTTTGGATAGTAAATACAGAATACATTTGGAAAGTTTTGAGATGAGAGGCTTGTGAATTTGGAAAAATATTCATTTTAAGGAATTTTTTGGGAATTTAAAAAGAAAGCATATCTTATTTTCAGTTCTTTTGAGACTTGAATAATAATAAAAAAAAACTAAAGTCAAAATCTAGATCAATATAGTAAGGACCCAATGTGTTCAACAATGGGACAAGATAATTTATTTTAAGGAAACCCTTTCTTTGTGAACAGTAGCTAATTTATAATAATTTATAAATTAATCGTGAAGACGGGTAATGGAAAAAGCCTCATCATTATTTAACTTTGTACAAGCAGGACTAATCCCTGAATTAAAGCGGAAAGAGGTAACCAGCAGGACAAGAATTGGATTTGCACGCTGCATAAAGCATTACCTCAAGGCTTCCCCTATTTTTTTTTACTTTAAGAAAATTTTGGGAACAGAAATTTCCTGAATTTGATTATGATTTGAAGCCCCCCACGCCAAGTTGATGACTGGCTGACCTGACACCCTAGAATTAAAAGCGGCAGGGGAGCTTGTCACTGTCAAACAAAACGCTACATTACAAGCTAAGCGTAGGAAGTAGTAGTAAATGAAATCAAGTGGAAAAAGAATGTGTGTCATCAACTCATCTTCAACTTCTTTGTCATCTATCTCGTGAGAATTTTGAGACACATCACGTGACGTGCCCTAAAGTCAATAAGTGGGTACTTGATTCCAATGAATGTCCAATTTGCTCCAGTTCTAGTTACGAAAATGACCTTCAGCAAGAAGAGTGTGAAGTTTAAGGGCCCTCATCTTGGCACGTTGACCCTTGGTTAATATTACTTATATATACTAGGCTTCCTTTTTCTTTTCTTTTCCTAGTAAATACAAATAGTGAATTGTGTTGAGGGCAGACATAATGTGAGCTCATGATTATTCCATTGTTATTGAAATGTTCGCTCCAGGGGTCCTCTTTCATTACAAGTGCTACAATTTGCAGAATAGATGAGGGGGAGGGCAAAAGGGAAATAGTTCAATAAATTTGGGAAACGGTGAATTTTGCTAAAAATGTGTACAACATAGTTTATGATGCCAGTACCGATATATTATTTGAGTATATACACATTGGTCCATTTAAAGATGACCACGGAACGTTCGTATTGGTGACCTTCTTAAAATTAGTATTGGGAAGAAGAGGAAAGCCACATAATAGAATTTTGAGAGTTGTGTGTATTCAAGTATTGTTCAGATTTTCAAATAGAAGAAGAAGGCCCTTGCGTTTGCTTCCTTCACTTGGTTCACGTACGTTTAGTTGGTTACATTGTGACGGAGACTAAACTAAATGCTTTTGTCTCATTGTGCCGACTCATCACATCACACATCATAATAAAGTAAAATAGAGAATGGGCTTCCATCTCAAAGACTGACACCTTGTTGTGGTGAAATCCATATGAAACATTTGTTGTATCTTCTTTGGAAAAGAACAACAGGTGTTTAAGACTTATCCCCGGAAGCAGCTTTTTTCCGTTCGTCCCTCTTCTTCTCTCATATTCATATTTTACTACACCTTTTAATAAATATATTCTCATTCCTGTCTCAAAAGTACAAAGCAATAAGGGCACAAGAACTATGTTCATAAGTACATTCATCCACATCAGATTTAAATTCGCAACGAAACTCACACGAGTTAAAAGCCACGCTAATTAATAAACTCATTTACTTTACAAAACGGAAACATCCCCAGGAGAGTCACAGATAAGATTAGATCCCCCCGATAAATAAACATCTACCAGCAAGCTCATGTACAAACAACTAAAGCAATGAATGAGGGCAGAATGCAGAAATATTTTTGCCTTATTTATGTGGCGTTAAATTCAAGAAAATAGCTAATCTTCATTCATTTAGTTTTGCCAAATTACTTGTTCACTCACCATTATAATTTTACGCATGCATATTGCATTCAAGAACTTTTTAATTGCTTTATATGCTCGCATAATAGTAAATAATATGTGGCGTGGAGTAGGAATAAATCGTGTGCGTGTATGTTCATACTCGTACATATTTTGCATTATCACATAAAATCAAATGACTTGTGTTATATAGAAGCTGTTAAGATTTAGCGGATAAGAAGAAGCAGTACATAGGATTATTTTAGATGTGACTTGACATGGCATTCGCGAATTTTTGGAAACTAAGAATAGTTGGACCTTGCTAATTTTATTAAAACTCCTTGAAATTATTTAACGTCCTGCATGGCTTGTGGTCGACCATGACACGATGCGGTTTTTTGGTTTACTTCCAACTTACGCATCACATTGTGTACATATAACTTATTGTGGTTTAAATATTTTTGCAATTGTGGAAGTTTTGGTCAGTTTTCTCTTTGGGTTTGTTATTTGAGCTAGTAACTCATTGACTGACATATCTCTCATTTTATTGTATTGCTAACTCGACTTGGCACTTGATGAATGTCACACCTACAAGAAAAAAGAATCGATCATTCTAGCCCCAAGATGTATGATATGATATGTATTCAAATGGGTAGGTTTTTATGTGGATGGAATTAACAAAAGTTTTTACAAGTTAGTTAACCAACAACTGTTTCATTTTCCTACGAGCATAAGATAGGTTTGGTATCCTTGTCAATCATCATCTCTCTCACTTCACTCACTTCCACATCCAAGCTGCATTTTATTCCTTTATCACTCCACCACTATAATAGTATAATATGCAGCTATAAAATGACTCGTCATTCTTATGTATTCTTTTCTTACACATACTTGGGTTTTTAAATTTTATTTATCAACTAAATTTTTACTAATCGATTGTTACATACCAAGTTTGCAAACTTCTTAAAGATAATGCAATACGGTAAAGTAACACTAACACAAAAATTGGAAATTGTAAAAGATATGGCTTTCATTGAAAACATATCAAAACACTAATCATGAGAAAGATATATTATTTACATGTGTATGTTGGTCGGTTGAGTATTCATTTGATCTCCACGTCTTTGTAGACCTGCCCCTGCAATGCAACTACATATATTCAGCTTGAGATTTTTATATTTGAAATTTTGAGATGATCTGACAGCTTTCTTCCCTCGCTGGTGTGGGATGTAACCAACTTTTCACTCTCCACATCATGCGATAGGGTGTGCATAATATACAACAAATTCTAATTCTCAAAAAATGAAGCATTTTGTTCAATATTTAGAGGCACGAGCACAACTGCAGAAATCCAACACATATTTGCCACTTGATTAAATCCTAAGTAGAAAATCATAAGTGACTTAAATAGCTACAAACAAGGGTTATAAACAAATGCGTAAATCTTGTCAGTTTAAATGAGTTTAGGGGAGGCTTAATATTTGCCGAAAGAGAGAAATACCAAAGACAAGGAGATGACCTTTAAGCAAGATCTTAAAATACCTATAAAGCTAGACCTCCGCTACTAATTGCCTAAATAAATGTACACAACAACAAAATGCAATTTTTTACACGGCAGGAAGTAGCATGTGCAGAGCAATAAGCTTTAGTTTTAAAATTTATATTAAAATGTGGCTTATTCCACTGCCTCAAGCTTTGAGACATAACTTCCTCTCTTTTTATCAACCAGTTGACCAATACGATATCTTAATAATTTTTCCACCCGCATAAAAATAAGAGTGATTATTAATTTATTTATGCGTCCCAATCCACCCACAGCCAGTCTACATACTTAGGTAGTGTAGAGCAGTAGGAAAATGGAAGCAATAAATTTAATATTCCAATTTTTCATCCCAAAACAAAAACCACGCTTCCTTGGTCCTTAGGCAAATTTTTTGTTGAGAAGAAAATTATTTTTAGATTATCCTCAGATTGTGTGGGATATGAATTACTTTATTCCACAAAAGTAAGGACAAGTAGGCGGAGGCAAGACAAAGGTAGGTTAGTTAACCAAAGCAAAGGGTTAGCCACAACAAGCAAAACATTGTATTGCGGCGGAAGGTCGGAGTGAGACCGCATCAGCAGTTGACCTTAATGATGATATGCCTTGGAAAACTTTACAGACGCCCATTTCTCTTCCCAACCCAAAATTTATCCCTCTATATATAATAATCACTCAAATAAATCTGGGAATATAAAAAAATCATGCCCTATCCCAACGGCAGGTCGACCAAGTGCCCAGAATTAGAGAAAGATGAGAGATGAAAAAAATGGTCATTTATCCATGTACACTAATCACCCCATTTTCCAAGTAAAGAGTTAATGTTGATTTGATGATGACTTTAAGATAAAATTAGGACCAGTGTTTGGTTTATAAAATGTCTTTACATGCGTGTGGTTTATTTTTGGAGAAAGATTTTGAAGAAAAAGTGAGAATTTTATTTGAGTTGGTTAGGACTGAAATGTTTGTGTATGTTGTAAAGGCGCCAGGGTGGGAGCCTTGCGTTCGGCCTTGTCTAACAACAAATGATCGGTCACACCTCCTTGTACTCTGTCACCAGACCTGCCCAGCGAGACACTTTGGCAGAGATCATCAAAAAGGGATGATCACCGACCCACACGTTTTTATCCCACTCTTTTTTAAAATCCTCTTTGTCTTAACGCCGTTCATTAAAATGTTATACGTATAACATGCCGACATTTTCGACGACATCTAACGCTAACTTGCATGCAAAGATGTTTGCAAGCAAACCAATATCCAACAACTTTCTTTATTAATTACTTATGAGCATATATTATATGCTCAAACAATTAGACACAGTTTTACTTTCATTGCAGCGTATAACGATCCATCAAATTTTGTTTAGTGGCTATTTTTTCTCCTCTCTCTTCGTCTTGCACTTAAGTAACGTAATAATGTTGCATTGTGGTTGGTTTTTATTTCCTCTTAAAGAAAACACATTAGTTGGCGACTTTGTAAAGTAAAGTGTGTGAATTCGTAGCGTTGGTTAATAGTCAAATGCAAGTCATAGAAGTGACATAGAAGTGGAAAGGATGTTGGATTACCTGTAGGATCATGGATGGAAAGGGAAGCAAAGCAACCCGCCCAGGCGCCGCTTCAAATATTACACAAAACAACTGCCCAAGGCAAATGGGCTACGAACATGGAGAGATAATAATTTTTGGAAGAAAAAAATACCATTTTCCGCTCTATTTTATCAAGTCACATTTTCATCAAAATTCACGTCCATTTTCTGTCAATTTTTGCATACATATTACATATTTATTTAAAAGAACAATTCCAAGATTCATTGGCATCTTTGTGAAATGAGCGAGTCATTAAATTAGAAATGATGAGACTCGGAAACAAATGTCTCACTTTTACTTTATAGCCACCTACTGATACTTAAGGGTGATATATTGCCTTTTCTCTTTTTTATTGAAATACGTGGAAGCGTTTCATTTTATTACATTTTATTTATCATTTGTAGACATGACATGGCATACTGCACTTGACTTCTTTTTAGCTACAGACTCGTTTTATGAGAAAAGTGGCAAATGTATCTACGTTTTATTATCTCCTTGAAAAATTGACGTAAGAAGGGAACAATTTGTTCGCGTGTGTTGTTGTCTTAAGAAATATTGAAATGAGATTAAATCTTGTCAATCTCCACTATCTAAAGACAATTATATTTTTTGATGCTGAGTGCAGACAAATTGTATCCGTTCTCAATACAACACAAAAGTATTTGTCTCATTTTTTTATAAGGACAGCCAAAATAAAGTTAAATGCCAAGATAGACCAAGCATCACATTTTTTAAGAGGAATCAGATCAAAATCAAAGTGCATCTCGGGATTAATTACGTAAAACAAAACAAATTGAATACAAAAAAAATCTTCTGGTTTGTAAATGTTCTGGTTTCCACTGGTTTGCTCTACTGAGTCTTTCATAAGTAAAAATGTTTTCGTCTGCGCTGAAAAGAATGAAAAAGTAGTTTTATGTAACTTAAAATAGCCGTAAACTTAATGCGTAATTAAAACTGTAGAACTTGTACTACTGCCATTCTTAAAGTATTTCATACATTTTTTTTAAATACAAAACTTACTGGAGCCATTTTATGTGTGTCTTGCAAAATTTTAAAACTTTTTAATATTCCTTAAAAACTTGGAAGAATTTTACTTTCAGACATTTTCTTTATGTAGGTAAAGTCATTAAGTGAACTTTACTCAGTTTTGTGTGTGGGAAAAACTTTTTTCTTTCGAGTGAGACAGAGATAAGGTCTACATTAAAAAGGAAGAACTTTTGTTCCTACTCATATCAATCATCAACAAAAATGAGAAAAAAATTCGCAGATTTGTAACGATAAGATAAATAAGGTTACATAAGTCTCTTCTCCAGCTTCTTACCCATACTTTGTATTGATTAATGATGTTTTAGAATGAATGTGATGCAATGCAACACTTTCTTTGAGTAAATAATGAGTAACCGGTCAAATTGTGTGTTTTACTTTTTAACGGCTTTAATGTCTTAGTTCAAAGTTATTTAGGTTGAGATTAATTGTTCCTGGAAAGAAAGAGGCAAAGTTGCCGAAAGTGGAGTTAAGTGGGTGGCAGCAATAATTACTTTTCTCGCAGGGAATGAATTAACTAGCATCTTTAAGGTGTTTGTGTGCGGTAGAGGAAGTCATTTTTTTGCTAGTAAATGGGGAATCATAAATATTTTTCGGAAATTTATTAAGGAGTTGTTATAAAGTTACTTGTTTGATGATTTTCCATCCATACCAGTTATGTACCTGAAACTACCTGCTTCTAGTCTCGCACTATTGGCGATGCGTGTCTTATCCATGAGAGTAACTCTCGTTCGTAATAATATTCGGTCTGTTTCATTTAGTTCATGAAAGGTTGAAGTGCAACTAATCCAATTGGCAAGAAAACTAACAGAACCAGCGGGTTATTCCGTGGAAAAATTTAGATTGTTACTCAATAATGCACTGACGCGTTCGTCAGAAAGATTTTTTAAATTCATAAAATTTTTGGGTACATTTTTTTTTACTAATCTTGTTCTTGTACTCGTAAATGTTGCTGGAATTTGCGGTTACATTTTTTTGCATATATGCAGAGCTCAGGGGCACATTTTAAAACCCTTGTGTCTTGGATCATTAGTTTGTAGTTTGTACGTGTCTTAGCACAATTATTACGCTCATTTTGGCACAAGAAATCAAAACAAGTCGTAAAAAAGTACGAGAAAGGATTTGAGATTAGATTCATAATCAGATGCATCTTCCGGTCGTAAAATTGTTTCTTGATGTTATAAAATCTTTTGTGTAACTAGTGACCGTTTGACCGTAATTTTTACATGAAATTATCAATTTCTTTAGCTTTCAATTTAACGAGGAAAGAATTATTTTCAATTAATAAAAGTACATGATTGTAAAATTAGCAAAATTCATTTACCCTACTTTTAATTAAAGAGAAAAACAAAGATAAGAATTTGTTTTACGCAAAACAAGTTTTTTGTACATGTCATAAAATCATCTTCATTTTTGGACTGCAAAGGAATTTATATAATTGAGTCGGAGAGATAAGATTTCATTGCATCATTAGCTCAAGCAAATTGATTTACGGATTGTAAATTAATAAAAATTGACAGAAAATTGCTACTGTTCAAACAACAACCAAACCTTTCATTTCTATTCATATTCATAATATCAATCAGATTGTAAATTTTCTTTATTTGTACATTGCTTGTTTTTAATACCTTATGAAATAAATAAAAACAATTTTGCTCAAGACCCTAGAATCCTAGTCAAAATTTCCTATAGTTGAAATATATAATCAAATTACAAAGCTTGCAATCCAACCCAAATTAAAATGACCAGTTTGGGTTTACTTATATTATGACGTTATAGAGTATTTGTTGGTTAGTTAGTTCCATTGGTTGGCTGCTTTATATTTTACTTAGTTGCGTGGAGTTGCACTATCTCACCTCCTCCTTTTGCTATATAAAGCTTTGAGGTCAGCAAGTTGGTCAGTGAGTGAGAGGCTGCTGTATTATAATTTTCTATAAAATGAAGGCTGTCATTAGACTCAAAACAGAAATAAGGATGTCACAAAGTCAGGGATTGTAAATTTTTGATGATGTCAAAAATTTCGAAACCTTTCACGCAAGGGGCAGATGATTATTGGTTTAAAAAAATGTCACAACATTACACAAAAGTTTAAACCTCCACACACTCTACCTACTAGGTACAATTTAAATAGAACATAATAAGATCAACCCGAAAAACATGGAAATTGATGGTTTCAATTCAACAACAGACTTGGGAAAATTTAGATGCGTAATCTTTTTTTTATAATTCTCATGTCATGTAGAATGTCGATATTTTCTGGGTTGACTTTGACTCTGTCCTCATTTTTCCTGAAATTGTTTGTAACATTGTGACAATAAACTAAAGTAGCAACAATTGATAGATCAACAGAAAAGAGAGACATGAATAACGCAGAGAGCACAGGTAGTCAACAGGTTTTTCATCCATTGTATTTCACCCAATGAATTGAATTGTTTTTTTACAATGATTGTTGACTGTGTAGACCAGAGGAGAGGGCATTGTTGAAAAATAAATAAAATAAAGTCAGAATGGGATGTTCCATTTTTCATGTAAAGAATTGCAGTGCATGCCATCCATGGCGTGTTTCATTTTATTTATAAATAAATCGGATGCAGCTAAATTCGTATCTGGTGCAGGGTGTGATAAATTTTGGGCAGGGCTGTTAACTAACTGGAACTTTGTTAATTTTAGCCAGTTTACTTTTGATTTATTTATTAGGAAAGTGAAATGGAATGTGACAAGTTTGGAGCTCACATTTACATTTATTAGTAGGAGCAAGACGTGATTGCCTGTTAGCGATATAAAATGTTGCATGCAATGAAATGGAGTAACCTTTACGTATAAATTTCACCTTCACCAAATCAAAGTCTACTTCGTCAGTCTCGAGTTTTGATGTGTAATGCCTTAAAGCTATAAATGTGTATATTTACACATATTTACATACTTGCATGCATAAATATCAAACTATTATGAGTTTATGGTTTTTATATAATATCTGAAGAACAGAAGGTAGTGTAGTAGTACATAGTAGTGGGCATGACAGAGATTTTTTATATATTTGATCCTTGTTTTCGTCATGTCTGGATTTTTCCATTGTACAACTTGAGATTAAGTTGAGATTTATAATGACTCAAGGACGATTAAACACGCTCATAACTTTTGTAGTTTTATACGTACATAATACCTACGTATACATAGCAGTTGTTAAACAAAATCTAATCTCTGCTTTCTCTTTGTTGTATTACAGGTAAAAATTTGGTTTCAAAATCGAAGGAGCAAGTACAAGAAGTTGATGAAGGCTGCGCAAGTGGGTGGTCCCGGGGGGTCCAACAACCCTGCAAATCAACAAGGAGAGAATTCTAATGAGACCATGAGCCCTCAGCCTCCAGACTCATTCCCCTCTCAACCCGGCGACCTAAGTCCACCTCCCAATTCTCAGTCTCAGGTAAGAACAGGACAAATTAGCACTTTAAAAAATCAATTTCCTCCAAAGAGAGAAAGGGAATGAGAGAAAACATGTGCGAATTTGAATAATGGATTAGTTTATTGGGGTGAGGAGTACTTTTACTTGGGTTAATCAAATTCACCCTTGCTCTGGGTTCAAATCCATTACTGTTTTCGGGAAAACAAAAGGCAGGTGTATCATAATAATGTCGGGAAGGGTTGTTTATGACATGATAGCCACAACCAGATACAAAGTTCACTTTCATGCCTGTTTAAAATTTAATCGGGACAAAATCCAATTAAATATTCCATGCAATGTAAATGACTGTTGAATTATTTACTTTCTTCTTCATTTCTTCACTTATTCTTTGATGCTAAATGTATATGTCTCTTTGTGTGTTTCAGGGTGGTTGTTCGTCGCCCGTGTCCCCTTGGGATATCAAAGGGGGCGGTGGTGGTGGAAATAATGGGAATGGTCCTGGTCCTCAACACAATTCAATCCCACCCCCTCAACTTTCCCACCACCCCCATCCGGGGATTCCTGTAGGACATCAACCTTATCAATATCATTGGTACCATCAAGATCACTCTCTCCTCACGTAATCATTACAAAAGAGTTCTAGATCATTCAATTAATCGTGTACATACCTAAAATAGATTTAGTGACAAAGCGAACAAGAAATATAAGAAATGTGAATCATTGTTTTTTTTTCTTAGGGTAGGCAAAACCAAACCAAATCATTAGGTTATATAATAAGTAAGTAAAAAAATAAGAAACGTATGTAGAGGAACACAAATGACGCTCGTAAATTTCTGGAGGGAAACTTTAAGTGCTCTTTGGAAATTTGCGGGGTAAATTGAACCTCGACTCAATGTGCATATACTAGAGTAAGTAAAGTTTGCTAACTAATTATTACATTGGATGATAATTATTTACTGTAGGCCAAAAACAAACAAAACTTATTAAGCAAAATGTCAAAGCAAACACTTTGAATAATGAAATGTTTTATAACAATTAAAGTAAATTAAAGGTGTTAATTACACACTAAATGGCTTAATAACGTAATTACTTGTTATAAATTTGGATACATTACATTGCTTGCTGCCTACATTAATTGAATTAAATTGAGCTGAGGGTAAAATTAAGTCAAATATTATAAATTAACATTTAGCAGCTAGATAAGGGAGGGACAATTGCATGGTTAGTTAACTATTCCTGTATTTAACTGCGAAGGAGGTTAGTTATAGTTAAGAGAGTTAAAGGCCAGGGGAGTCTGAGAAAGAACAATTCAAAGGCCCCTTAACAATAAGTTCCTTTTAGGTTAAAGTCCATAAATACGTGATACTGATTCACTCTCCTCTTTTTTATGTAGCACAAAATTTTATTTATGAATCAGTTTTTTTAACAAAAAACTTCATCACCTATTCACAGTATTACGATGCAAAAGGTTCAGCAGGAGTTGTTATTAAAATTGATCATTCCTTATTATGCTAATGCTGAACTCTACAGAGAAGTCATTCTACATACTTATGTCTAATTATGTCTAGCCTAATTTTAATTGATGTATTATATGTAATTATCCATAAGTATATATAAGTAATCAATTATATTTAGCATATATAACCTAAATGGAATAAAAACCAAACGGCCAATTTAAAAATATACAAATGAATGAAAGTGTAAAGCGTTTGTCTCAAACTGTTTTATTTGTAGCACATGTAAATACATGAATATGAATAGCTGAGGGTAAAAGTCAACCATTTCTTTGGAGGCTGTCAATACTCGTCCAATAGTCACCAAATACTAAAAGAAACCCAGCCCAGAATCACCAAATAAGGATTTGTCTTATAGCAGATAACAATGCATTACTACATAGAAAGATGAATTTCTTATTCTTGACTTACTATTTCTTATTTATTTTGCAATCTCATTGAAGGAGTTGACTGGGGTAAGTGAAAATAAATTAATTTACTTTATTTTAATTAATAATAAAATTGATTCAGGTAGAAAATAAAATCGTGATCTTGGTCTGAAATTAATTAAGAGATGAGATCGAGGTGAGCTGTCTGTTTTATATAGTAGTAGTAGTGTTTTTGGTTATTTGATGCGTATTTGTCATTATAAAAGAATTTTATTCGGACAAATTTTTTTAAAGTTATTTATAATATAAGCGTGCCTATCATTTGCCATCGACCTTTTTTTGCATTAATCTTGTACAAGTTTTAAATAGGGACATATCTATATAGCCCTTTTGTTCTGTACAAACAAATAAGTCTTAAATATAAAGAGTGCAACAAAAATCCCATATTATTTGGAACACCCTGCAAAAAAAAAGAAGTGCGGTCTGTAGCCAGAAACAAAAGTTGATAAATATGGTCATGGGTAGCCACAAAGGTTTCTTCTTTTCTCTTATTTGCATGCAACATTATATTTACAACTTGTACCATTTGTCTTTGTTTTATTCCATTGTCTCTCCTTTGTTTGAAACATTGTCATATCACATCATGTCATTTGTGAAACAAATGATTCTATTCAATAAAACCAAACAATTCGATAGAGCAGAGACCATCAAAATACATAAATAAATATGTGTGTCAATTTTAGAGTCTTCTTCAGGAATTCTTTGTCTGTGGGTGTGGTTTGCAAATGAATTTTGGTTTCTACATCCGAGTGAATAGAATGAAGAATGAATATATGTACATAAAAGAGGGATATAAAAGAATTGAGGTAAAAATTGGGAAAATGATTGGCACCTGGGAGTAACCGAGAATATCTTTATGACATGACAGACATGATACCACGAAAACCCTTTTTCGTATCAAACCTCACTCTCAGTATGATACAAATTTCCATATTTATGTGCAGCCCGAAAGTTAATGGATTTTTATTTTATTTTAGGGGATGAAGTGAAATGACAACAAATTTTTATATACGTTGCATGATTAGAATAAAAAATTATTACTTTCTGTCACTCAACGGTGGGGACTGTTGATGGCTTTTGGGTGTCAGAGAGATAATCCAGTTGCAGGCAGACTGACTGACATTGACTTGATTTTAGCGACAGGGGAGTCGTGAGTGAAAGGCAACTTGGGAAAAACGGAAATTAGTTGGATGAATGCATGAATGAAGCTTCACTCAACAAATCATTTCATATCGTGACCTCTAAGAAGAAGATCGAACAAGTTGAAAAATTGGATATTTTTTTAGAATTTGCAGAGATTGATGCCGTCTAAAACTATTTTGACAGATTAAAAAAAAGCAGAATGTAGGTATATATAAAGTAGAAAATATTCTAATCTAAAACCATTCATTTTTCCCTGTATAAAAAGTAGGAACAACTAGTAGCGAACAGTAAAATCAATAGAAGTGAACATTGTATTATACAAAACACTGCTGTCGATAAAAATCTTTCTTTTTTTAACACGACATAAAGCTGGGGAATTATGAGGATTGAACATCCACTAATCCACACCTACTTACTCATAATATATCCGCAGATAGTGAATCGGAAGCCAATTAAGGCTTTAAATTCACATAAGCCAGCAAAACGGCATTTATCAGCCATTCAAATTCAAAACACCTGAGGAAAAGGAAGTGGCTTGGCTTTAGAGGAAACTTGAAAATATTTTATGCGTTAATGATCAGGGAGCATTCACGGGCTAATTGCAATTAAAATTTCTTTTTCACCTCAGATCCCATTGCATGATATCTCAGTCTTGTCCTTAAATAGAAGGAAAACCTCCACTTTTATTCTGCAAAGGAAGTCGAAGGCTTGGATTTGGGCTTTCTGGCTCGTGGGAAATTTTTGTCACTTTGTTATTTTAAATTCTTTTTTTTTTGAAATTTTCATTTTCTGCATTTGCATATTCATTTTCAATTGACAATTATTCAACTCCCACACTGGATCAAAAGTTAAGCTGAAGTCTAGACTTCATTATCCATTAAATTAGTTTTCGCCTTGCCTTAAACGTTAGGTCAGTTACATCATGTATAACTAACAAATAAGCAAGTGCATAAATAAAAAAATATAAATAAAGACCAAGCCTAGATAAGAAACTGATGCATTGTTATCTCATTGTTTACAATATTTTGTTGTGAGTGATACAGAGAAAATTATGGTAATCAAAGCCATATGATTCTGGTATTTTTCTTGTGGTAATTATCATAATTGATGGTATAGACTTGAGAGAAAGAGAGAGAGAGGTTATGAACTTACAAAACATAAATAAGCAGTCGTCCTTTTTTAGACACCCTGTACATTAAAATATCGAGGACTTTAAAATAAAATGCCAACTGTCAATTGAAGTCTTAACGGAATAATTTTCACCCTTTGATTTCAACTCATTACGCAATCAGATGCAAAATCCACTCCCACCCACAACTTTACAATATTATTTTTTTTTCAAATTCTAAACAAATGGCAGTTAGTGGGAGAAAGGACGGGATTTTAAAAGGCATTTATTGTGCTATTGAATTGACCGGATGGATTGTGTGAGGAAAGCAATATAATGGACGAGGAGAGGCACACTTCTGCTCTGCCAAAAGGTTGTAAAGATGTAATAATAATAAAGATGTAGTATGTGGGAGTGAGGGGGAGGAGTGGGAGGCCAGGGGATAAATAAAAATTCAAATGTAAATTTATTAACGGTGATTTCTTTGTGTTGCATTTTGTGACATTAGCTCGGTATATTAGAATTTACAATCGTACGCAGCATCTCTAACGTCTCAAATTTTGAATCACGCACAGAGGTAAGTTTCTCGTATCCATGGAAATTTATAAACATTCGGACATTTCCATGGCTACTAAGGATAGGTAAACGATTTGTTATGTCTCATTTTCCCCAAATTTCCATCAAAGCTTTAGATTTCATAGTTGGCTTAGCATTTGGCAGATGCATTATTTTTATATTTGCGTTTAGGTAGCTTTGTGTGGGAGTTGACTAACTAGCCAACTTTGTCTGGAGACATAGGAGTGTGTAGTGAATAAAGTTTTGTGTAGAAAGTAAGGGGATAGAATTTCCATGAAAACTTTTTCCATGTTAGCTTTTCGCCCTATAATTTAGATGGGCGGGTCGCACTCGTTCTCTCTTCTTCTTTGGATGGAATTGTGCACAGAACATGCTTAAATCAATGTGCTCATCCAGACACACCAACTTTCATACAGGGTCTCCAAAAACAGTCCTCTCCGGTTAGACCCCATTAAAAGGAGGAATGAGTGTTTTACCACAGTCCATAAAATTCAATTCAACATTTTCACTGACTGTGGGATGATTACAGTATGACACGAAAGGACAATGGCGAAAGATGAAGAAGACGCGCAGAGGACCCATCCACAAATTGCGGAATCTTGTGTGCAAATCTTTTTATTCATTGTCCCCACAAAGGGAAGGAATTAAGACTCAATTGAATGCGGTGGTAATGAAGTATTATAAAATTTACAGAGAAAACGGGACGATACATCTTCATCAATTTTTAAAAGATAAAATAGATTTGTACTCTCATCTTTAGTTTGCGTGCCATTTATTTTTATTCCATTTTATCTTTCATCGCATGTTGCATGTTTCAATGCTGACTTGTTTTATATTTGTAGTAAAAGAAGATTGCGAAATAGCACATCATGGGAATAAGAATTTTATAAAAGATAAAAGCGCTTATAGCTTTGGCTCCTTAGTAAATATCGACAGCCGATGAAGAATTGCATGATTCGCATGTTTCTTTCTAAAAAGAGCGACTATGAGATTCTGCATGATAAAGAAACACGAATCATTTAGCCTTACAAATGGGAATTCCTTCAGGGTGTTACTCAAAACATACAAAATTTGTCCTTGTTCCCTTCCTCTCAATTTGCTGACTGGATATGACTTACATAATATGTCAAGTGCTGAGCCAGAAATTATTTTTTATACGTTTGTTCTGCATGAAATACATCACTCTAAAAGATTTAGAAAATAAAAGGAAGTCGCCACCATGAAATTTTAAGAGATCAAAAAATAAAGAATGGATAAGAAACCGCAATAAAGAGACAATACTTGTAAAAAAAATATTGTTGTGTATGAATTTTCAAAGTTGAATTGAATGTAAGTCAGACCAAACCACAATAGCAAATTGTTCTACACAAATTTCGAAACCCAAAAACCTCGTGAGGAATATAAACCTTGACTTGCTTGGATGAAAATGAAAGACCTTCAGAGGCATACAGAAAAATAAATATCTCGGGATTTCTGGGTCAATAAGTTTTTAGTTTTGTCAACCTTGTCAACTATCTTTACATTGTTACATTATTACAACAGATTGCCAAACATTTTTAAGAGAGCGTATATTTTTATGTGACTCAGTTTCAGTTGATGCCAGCTCACCAATTTAACCAAGCAAAAAAAAAAACAATATTGCGCAATTTTACAGACCAACGTTTATAAAAAAAAATATGGATCAAGATTTTTCTTTTAAAGATTGGACTACATGAAAATAAAATAAATTTTGAAACGAAGCTGGAGCTCTGCCCAATAATTTAATAAACTTGTCTTTTGTTTGATTGATAGTTGTACTTTTAAGAAACATGGAATTGAATTAAATAGTTATATATTTTATGTGTTTGTCGTGTTTTCTTTAATTCCAATCCAGTCCACCCCTTGAACAAAGTAAATTGCAGTGTAGGGGATAAAATAAGTTGGACTGGATTACAATATCTGGGCTACAGAAGGGAAATCTACATTGCAATTATTTTCAATTGGATGAAAACAAGACTAACAACTGAATTTAAGAAACAAGTCAAGAATTAAAGATAAATAAAATATTGGAAGGAGTTGAAGGTTTCTTGTACCTTAAATTTTAGATGAGAGGGGACTAATATGCACCCTGTATAAACATTATGTACAATATGTACATAAATATAGCTACCTTTTATTCCATCCAAAGGCTTGGCACGTGAGCCCTTTATCGCAAATGAATCTAGATTCGAGAGGATTCAAGTGTCGATTGACATGAGACAAACAAAGGGTCATATGGCACCCTTATCTCCTCTACCTCTGATTCAAAAAACGAGTGGGTGAAGTGACCCTTTGATTCCAAATGTATAAAGGGTTGGGGGCTGAGTGGGTGGGGTGTAATTGGAGACTGACTTCCTGTGCGTATAAATAAGCATAGGAAATAGAAAACCTAAGCAAAGGCTACTCCCACTACAAATGAAAGAGAAAGGAACACCAGGCCGAGAAAATAATGCAAAATATGTCGTGTCATGGTTTAACGACAACTGCAGAAATTTTTACTTGTTTTACACATTTGTTGGTCATTTTATATTAGTAAATCAATGTAAAATATAAGTATATACAGGAGAAGGATTTCATATTATTTATGTGTTTAGACAATTTGTATTTAAGCTATTGGAAAAGGCCTTAAATGAATTTAGTGGGAGACAAAACAAAGTTCTAGATTTCAGATAAGCCGACAACAAAGGGAGCATTAAATTAAGGGACTGCCGCTCCATCATCCCATATAATCCCCTTAAAGGGTTATCATTATCTCATTCATTCACATTATCCCCTTATATTGCTCTCCATATTTTGTTCAAAGCTATTATATAATGTTAACAAAGGGTTAGGATTAGAAAACAATGCAAATTGGCTCGTGTCACATCATTTTCATAACAAAATACTCAAGTTTCCAGGGGCGAGCTGCATCAAGTTACACAAACTTGAAGCATCAACTTTCTCTTTCAACTTTCTCTTCGAGAAAAACTTTTGTTTTCTTCAAATTTTCTTCATGTCGGGCTATTATTCGGCAGGTCAATTCGACCACGCATTCAAACCCACTCTTCTCAAAAATTGGCAGTATGGAGTAAATCCTTTTCCTGGAAAATATGCTGTTTGTTCCGCCCTAAAATGTTGCCCTACAAAATTTATTGCTTGCGACAATGGTCATCTCTTCCCTGAAGTTTGTCGAAATTGGGACACATCTCCTTGGGGGGATTACGCCACGAGTATCTGGGAACAGGCCAAACCTTGTTGTTGCATCAAACGACTCCGAAATCCGGAAAAGTACAAAGACTGCTGTCCACAACCTGAAGAGACTGAAAATGGATGCGTCAAACTTTGTCCAAAACCTGTCCCTGGTTCATTCTACCCCACATTCAGGTCCAAGATGATTGTGGAAGAATGTTGCGCCAAGAAGAAGCTTCCCACTCAACAGATGAAACCCCGGAAAGTTAAGGTTTGGAAGAAGAAAAAATAAGTGGAAAAATCAGATTCCTTAAATTGTACCCTTCCTTGGCTTGTCTTGAGATGAATAAAATTTTATAGCAGTGTGAAAAGTTCCCTGGTCATTTGTGGTTTGGTTTATTAGCCCGGTGAAGTCTAATACAGTTTTAATTACTGCGCATATAATAATAATCAGTGGAATTTGTTAACCCTTTGCCTGCTCTAGAAAATATTTTATTGGTGCATGTGAGCCCTTGTTTATTGCATTTCGTATTTCTATCCAGACGAGAGTCCAGAATGTTTTTTTTTTCTTTTACACCTTTATGCTATATTGGGCATAATAAAGTCTGTAATAGATATTTTAAACAGGGTGTTCTTTTCTGGATCTGATTAAATTGAATGCGGTAGGAAAATGAGACAACTTATTTTTGAGACACTCTTTGTTTTAGATTTAGGGTACCAGAGACGCTTTTGACTTCACACAGAACCGAGTTGAAGTTGATGATAATCTCATCATTAGTAAGTCATCATAGTGAGAGACTTTTGCCGCTTTTAACTGGATTATTTATTTTTATTTTGGTAGGAAATAGAAAAGTTTGGAGCAAATCTTCTTGTCCGATTTAGTAGATGTAAAATTTAATTGCAATGAATTATGTGAATAATTTCGCAGATAATTCATAGCTCGTTGTAATTTATAGTCCCTGCTGACATTAAGTAATTTAAGATACAGACGAGACCACCCCCACTTTCAGCATTTGCAAACTAATGATGAAGATGTAACAGGCTTTTGACTTATTACACTCGTTCACTTTGACTTGTATATAAATTAAGCGAGCCCCATTTTAATTTTAAGAACAGTAATTTGGTTTTCAGAATGTGAGTTAAATGAAGGAAAATTAGTGCTTGCTGAGTTGCAGATTAAATCCTTGCATGCAAATTTTATTTTATTATGACATAATTTGTTTTGTAAGGCAGCCACTTAATAAATGACTCAATGACTCATTTATGTAATCCTTATCCCGAGTAGATTGTAAAGATCTTCTCCAGTTTGGATAAAACTGTCAAGTTGAGTGTTTGTATCTATCACGGATAATTTAAAATGTGCATTGTTGAGAATGGTTCCATTTCATTTTGAATAAAAAATGAGCTGAAGCGCATTAATTGCTCTCCACTAGAATGATCTTGAGAGCCATTATCCAGCTCCATGAAAATGTTGTCAACTTGAGATTTTTTATTTGGAGTGCATCACTTGACTCATTCAAAACGGAAGGAACAGTTGCAGGATTAGCATTTGTCATTTTACATGAAACAGTCTCAAAATTCAACAGCTTCTGAATATCTATTTTCTATTTTCCCCATATTATCAAAGATAATTTATTTGAATCCTTGCTCAATAATTAGCCGAGTTAGGTGAAAGAGATTAGAGAGTTTTATTTATAGCATTGATTCCCTCTTTTTTAATAAGCAGTTTGGTCATTTCCATCCAACTAATCACTATCATGTAATTTTGTAATATGTTGTTTTGTGATTAATTATAATCTGATAATTCTGATTTGAGTTAGGTCGTGGTTTTAGTCCTGGTTTCTACATTTACCTACCTGTCTTTAATTTGGGAATATTCAAGAGTAAAATATCCTCTTAATTTATTTAATGTTTGCTGTAGGCCATAAAATGAAATTTCAAATTAAGGGACGAGTACAGTTATCTAAAAAGAAAATGCTACTTGTAAAAAGACAAGTTCAAGTATTTTTAGCTACTGCACTCCGTTTTATGCCTCGGGATAAGATTAAATTTTGGGGGCATCTAGTAGCAGTGGAATAATTAATTACCATGTAATAAATAAATAAAAATTTCCTTATCTACTCTACTAGTAATGCCACTGAGTTTATTATACCTTTATAACGTTGATGTAAAAATTTTAGCAGAAGTTATCTAAACAAGTTAAATATTTTATAACTGCATGTGTCAATCTTCAAAACAAGTAGCAACATTGCGTTGTGTTTTGATTGTAAAAGAATGTTCATGCTTTACATATAGCTCCAGGTAAACTTTTAAATTAATTCAGTTTTTAAGGTGGGAATGAGAACAATTATTAAAATCCGAACAAGTATTCAACAGACTACCTGTATTACGCACAGATTGAGTTGGATTAAATTGGGATAATTAGCCAGGGCTAGGCACCATCCACTTTCTCATCTTCAAACCTTTAAAACGTGAGTTGTTAAAACCAAAGCTTTCCTCCGCATTTCTGCATATTCTAATTTCTATTCTTCCCTGATTTATATACAACTCTCTGAACTCTCTTCTTATTTTGCATAGGTACATCAATAACAAAGTAATATATATATATATAAGCATATAATATATTTTACAAAATCCCCCCGAGGACTTGAGTGTATTAAGCATCAGGGGTCATGTTAATAAACAGAACTCTTGTCTTTGACTCGCCTCTTGGTGAGTTAATTTTTCCAGTGTGTGATTTCTTTGTGGCTGTGCATGTTTTGTGAGGAATCTTGGAGTGCGGTGCCCAGTAGCTGAAGCCTTCACATTAATAATCATCTACCTTCATTCTCCTAATGAGTTGGAATATTCACTCAACTCACAAAATCACCTAATTAAGCCTTCCAAACTGCCCTACAGAAAAAACAACTCAAAGAAAGTGAATGAGATGAGATTCATATCATAAAAAATGCATCGTTTTGATTTTGTATATAGGGGCACGCTGAGACTTCTTAAACGTTTTTAGCTAGAGTATGCAACTTGAAAGGGCAATCCGAGAATTTGAGCTTCCTAAATTGCCAAGCTAAAGAATGAGCAGTGGAATAATGATGACTGGACGAGACTGGATTATGATGTGATGTCCTGAGAATGTAGAAGTCAATGCCTCCTTTGATAATGGAATAGGAAGGAAGGAAGGTAGACCAACGGCGCCGTTCATTTACCAAAAAGATTCTGACCAACAATCAAATCATAATCCAAAATAAAAGAAGAAAAAAAATCTTATATAAATACTTGTATATATAGTTTGCCATGCAGAGACAATTTTGGTCACAAAACTCGGAAAAATATATAAAAGTAGTGCCGCTTTTTTATCCAAAGAGATACAAAGAAAAAAATAGTGCCCGGGTTAATTTTAATTGCCATCAACAATATAATTATCACTTTTACCGTAAGAACCAAGGCCCCCAGACAAGACAGGCAACTGCCAATTTAAGTCTCGCTTTGTTTTTATTGGCATTTTGGTTCCTTTCTTGTATGTAATTACCTAATAAGTGCTGACTTGAGATCAAGACCTTAGTTCAGTTCCTCGCGTAGTTTTGGGATGATTAGTGAGAAGAAGTTTGATGTATCATCATCTACATCAACAATCGACATTTACTCCTCTCTTTCTCTCTCTCTATTCCGTTTTATATTATATCGATACTCTTTCTGAGGGATCATCGTCATTATTATCATCATAATTTTATGTTGGCCCTTGGAAGGAAGAAGGGTACTTAATAACCGGGTTAGCAGCAGAAGCAGTTTATTCGGTACCTTTGAGTTGCTTTCAGGCTTTGGGGCATTTTATTTTATTTTTTGAGTCTGTCTGCCCTTGTCGCCAGGACGGGATGACCTAGACCTTATTTAGCAAATTGTAGGGTTACTAAACTATAAGGGCCCTTTCCGCATTACACATTACATATACACACATTGCATTACTACATCGCCTCCAGCAAAAGGACAAATTGTCGCCCCAATCAAATTACTACCTTGGCACTCGAGTTCCAATTTTATTTGGGTTTTGGTCAGTCAGTGAATTTAATGGGAAAGGCTAAACCAGGTGAATGTAATTTTATTGCTTTTTTTGGCCAGATAAAATCAAGGGATTCACTTTGTGTTATGTTTCATAATGCAACTGGACCAAATGTTTTGTAACTAGTCATTAAAATGAAAAAAGTATCGACAGTTATACAATGTAAAGGTAATTTGGTGTAAAGTGTCAAATTGTGATTTATTGGAGCAGAGCAGAAGCATAAATAAGTTACAATTTATTTTTTAATGGGATATTTGGAACTAAATTGATTTCTCCAGGTGGAATTGGAGGAGACTAAAATAAATTTTCATATTATTATAGACTTATTGTATTTGGTTATTTGAGGGGAGACCATTTTTCCGAAGGGTGTTGCATAGCATGAATAACATGCACAAATGATGGTGGCTGGGTGTCAAAAAGTCAATGAGTCAACTAACAAAGCCATATATAATGTGTCCAAAGGCTGGAATCGATTAGCTCGTGTTAACTGCAAGAAAAATATGAAGGGTTGTTTAAAATATTCTGCGCATATAACATTTTTTTATTGACAGTAAAATTTGCAAAAAAAAACTAAAACAACCCGATGAAATAACTTTTAGCTTTAAAAAATGATTGAATGAATGAAGACAAATTTGTCAATCAGTCAGACTCAGCGGAAAATGGTCAATTTCATGGGTCATTTTTAACACTGACTCAGCACTTTTGTTTACACACAACTCAAACACCTTCAAAGTGCAACCAAATGCAATCAATCCTCAAAAAAGCTTTCCCCTTTAAAATCCATGCATATTTTTAATAATTCCCCAACTTGAAATGTTTTAAATACCATTTCCTTATTGTATATTTTTTTTAAATGTCTCTACATTCCTTATGGTTTTATAAAAAAAGCGTTTTAAAAAGTGGCTAGCCCTCACATTACAACATTACATAACGTCTGGGTTTGTTGGCTTGTAACATTTGAATTCGTGAATGAAGTCAATTGAATTCAAAGTCGGCCTGCATTACTTTTGCTGCATTGAATTTAATATTCGAGCCTTGGTTAGTTAGTAGCTCTGTTTGAATTTGAATTTGAGTGTTGTGGAGGATGTAAGAAGGAGAAAGAGGAGGATCGCTCCTTTGGTTGTGGCTGTGGCGTGAGAAGGCGCCAGAAATGGTGTCTCCAACAAAATTATAGGTCTTTGCTTCTGCCTTCATACATTACATACATACGTATGCAGGTGCTTGCGACTCTCCCAGTTTTCAATTCGGAATAAATGTTGTAATTCAAAATGCAACAGAAGAAAGTATTTGAATACAGGAATTTGAATAGACAAAAGATGCCCAAGATATAAGATGCCAATTAATATATTTTCCAAAACACTGACACAATTTCAAGTATATATTTAAAATTTGACCAAGGTCCAAAGATATTAGTTTTTCTTCATCTTAAAAAAGCATAAAAATTTTACGAGAACGGGAAGTTTCTATATAGCAATTTGAAGTTTGTAAAGTCAAACTGAATGAGACAACCTGTAAAATAAAATTGTGCAAATCCTCCTAAAAAGAGATTTGGCAAGTAGTAAAAATACAACACAAAGAAAAAACCGTCAAAGGTATATTTAAGTATATTTGAGTCTTAATTCTTTGCGACTTGTCTCAGCTCTCAAACCCTTAATTTTGTAGGCAGCAAATTTTTTGATGTGTCAACCAAACTAAAGATAAGAGAGAAGAGAAAATGATGAATGAATTTTTTCCCGAAAGGATCCCTTGGCTTTGAACAAATTTGTTTTCGCATCAAAGGATTTATTTAACTTAACGTGACTGAGCCGTCAAGCCAAAAAACCAAGGAGTTGACTAAATAAAACCATTTCTACCGACCAGCAAAGAAGTTAGACAAAAGGATTATGTCCATTATTCAAATAGAGATTTAAATTTTGTAAGCAATGTCTCGCCTCGAGCTTGAGTGCCGATAGAAAATGCAAAAAATACAAAATTCATAAAAGTTTTACCATTGAGAGAAAAATGATTTTTATGAATGCAAGAGAAAGAATGGAATAGTAAAACATGTACATTATATATATTTATGTATGTAGTGCAGTAAAATTTAAAAGTACAAGAGCCGTAAAAGTAAAAGAACAAGACGGAATTTACTGGAAATTTTAAAACAATGCCCATTCATTTTTACTATTATACTTATGTTATGCATGCTGTCAGTCAGAAGTCAAGTTATGCAAAAAAATCACAAGATAATTTGAAATTCTTCCATTTGTGTCCATATTCCATATTTACGTTATGTTTCATGGTTCGCAAAACTTTATTAGATGTTTCGAATAGTTGTATCAATTTTGTATGAACGTGAGAAGATTTATGCTGAACTTATCCAAGATATGAACATAGATGACATAAATGACGGCCGGACTTTTCTCAATGAATTTGGAATGATGATGATAAATGAAGACCACCTGTTGAGACTTCCCTCTTTTGTTTTGTCTCCGTTCCCTGAGGCTGGACGACCAAAACTTTCCCATACACGCCAACAGATAAGTAAAAAATCACAAAATCTCCCACACTAGCAAACAGGGCTAAACTTTAGACATCTTATTAAAGAGCCTTATACACTAAGCCTAAAATTATGCCCGGAAAGGAAGAAAAACTAACGAAGAGGATAATTTGCAGATTTATTTTTGCACACTGTAAAGTAAATCCAAATCCATAAAACGTTGAATAGTAGCTGCTAATAAAAAGTAGTCGTGGGATTTATTTTTTCCCCATTTGTTTACACCTCGGTTGATAATCTCTATAAGAATTAATTTCAATGGATGATTGATTGTGAATGAATGATTTTGTCGAGTTGAACAATCTCATTCAATTCATCAAAATCAAAGCTCAATTTATCAATGAGTTACTTTCAATTGTGATGAATGTTATTCTTTCACTACCCAATAGTTATATTTATTGGCGTGTGTTGTGTGGGTTTGCTCCCTTTGATCATACTTAAATTGTGTCCTATTTTTGCAACTTTTCAGACGCAAATATTTTGTCAAGAATAAAATAAATGATTAATTTGACGAGCGATATTTTATATCTTTGGTGAAAGTGTCGAGGGAAAAGTTTCACGGGGAGCTTTCCACTCTCGTCGCGTGTTCCGAATCATCATTCAACTCTCATTGTCCTCGCTCTTTCATCCAAATAAAGCCATAAATAAATTAAATCAAACGGCGATAATTTTTTCTAGCAAAGTTCAAAACTATTTATTTAAATACGGTTCAAAAGGCAAATTGTAGTTTAAATATACATAAATGTTTTGTTATTCTGCGGGTTCCAATTGATGCTATCTTTATTATACTTGTTAAATTGGTTAAGACGCAAGCAAATTTTATGACTTTATTTGACTTGTAAATAAATTAATACAATTATTCCATTATATTAAACCCACACATTGTTATATAGTTTATGGGGTGAATTATGGGATAAATTCCGGTAGTTGACCAGACCACCAACTAGCCGTATCAATTTGAAGCCGTGGACCATGTAAATAATCATTTGTTATTTCTATAATAAGAATAAATGCCAAATGGCAATAATTATCAAAACTGCCAAAATAAAGTTAAATTATTATACATAACTGACATCCAATTTAGTAGTCTACACTTCTAGTCAAAACAGGATGTAAATCAAAATGCCCCAGTAACGCTTCGTCGCTTACCGGCTCATTTTAAACTAACTTCTTAAATTAAACTCAACATGTGTGTGTTCTTTTGATTTTACGAGGATTTGATGTTAGTTAGTAATCTTGTTTATCAGATTAGGTAAATGAGTTGGTAGACAGGGTTATTTATTTTGACTGCTGCTGCAGTTGTTGTTGACTAGTTGCTACCACACATACAACATGAGATAATGATAAGTAATCATTGCTAATTTGTAGTAATGCTCCTCTTTTATGAGCTTTGTAATAGAATATTATTACACTTATTATGAAGGAGTGTATAAAAGTAAAACCAAGGTTAAGGTTACTACTTGACCGATTTTTCTCGCTTAAAAGCATTATTTTCTTTTCTTCTCCGCTAATTGTTATTATGTTTGACCAAAAGGGACAAAAGAGGAAATGACCAAATACAATGCAAGTTAAAATAGAGCAAAAGGAAGGAGGAGGACAGAATTAGAGATTTAGAGCTTTTTCTTCTTTTAAGCATTCTGTCATTTATCCAAAAGCAAGGTGGTCTAACGAGAAAAGTACAAATTGTAAATAAATTTTCTAAATGTAAATTGCCTTCCTAAAATAAAAGGAGACCGACAGTTTTTTATTTAGGAAAAGAAGAATTAAGAGTTTGTATACATTTATGGTCCGTATTATAATATGGTTGGTGGTCTTTATTTTGCACACTTGTTAATTGAGTTGTTTTTTTACATGCAAAAAATGCATACATGTATGAAATTCCAGAAGAAACCCAATCGTGTTTGATGTGATATTTATATCTGTATTTATTTACATTTGGACATTTATGTTTCTTTAATTTACTGACTGTAGAATGGAAGTTCCTGGAACCCCTGTGGTTAAATGCCGACAATGGAAAGTACCAATTGGGAAGCAGTAGCTGAAAGTGCCAACAATGGACCACAGAACAAATATATCAAGGAGTCAAGTCCATACGAGTGGAACGTTCATAAACCATAAGTCTCTATATACAAGTTGATATTACCAAATAGCCAAATGTTGGTTTATGAATATCCCTCAATACCGTTGAAAGACAACACTACCTGTTACATAACATCCGTCGGTGGCTTAAATAAAAGACTTTTTACTCCGAGACCTTTTTTAACAAGACAATTCCCAGCGGGGGCTCTGAGAAAACAAATCAGAACTTTGTGTCCTCACACCTCCGAGCTCTGAATCCATTGCCGAAGGAATAGAAAGGGGAAATAAAATGATTGACCGATCCGTTATAATAAAGGAAAATGCCTTGCTTGTGTTGAGTTGGATTTGGCAAGCAAACACTTGAAAGATTGATTGACATTTCGACTTTAAGACTTGCCGATTTTTTTTTTCAAATTAAAAGTCAAAACTTTACTAAACCGTAAATTAGAGCTAGTCAAGTGACCAGCAAAAGATGAGACTGAGAGAAATTAGCTCCGATTGTTTGTTTGTGTTTTGTTATGTGATTGATTCAGCTTTAACTGGTGAATGACAAGTGTTGAGTGAAAAGTATGAGCAAAGGTAAAATGATGATAAATGATCTTTCTTTTGAGAGATGAATTGAGACTTTGAAATTTCTTACATTTTCCACTCTGGATTTTTACAAGATAATGACTTTGAAGTGGATATTAGAGCACAATTATGTAGAGGGAAAAAATGTAAAAAGGATTTTATTGATTTTAAATGAATTTTAGTAAACGAGGCTGAAATCAATTGAGATGAGTGAGTACTTTTCTTTTTGCATTTTATCTTACTTTGTTGTAATAATGGAAAAAAGACAAATGAAGTTGAATGGGTTATCATCATCTCATAAGTACCGGAAGGGTTAAGTACCGATTTTAAGCTAAAAGCTTTAAGCTTTTTACCTAAGAGCAAAGAGCTTTTAATTTACAACTCCTTTATATTTTATAATCGAAATATGGCTGATATATTTAAAAAAAAAAAAAAAACTTACATGTATATTTATATTTACCAATTTAATCAATGTTTTTTTAACGATGAGGTTTGAATATTTTGTCCTCTTACTTGCACAATCCGTATTTGTATTTGTATTTGTATTTGTATTTGTCTCTTTATTACTGTCAGCTGGATCAATAAGAATTGGTCTCCCCCCAGGGACAAGAATAAAAATAGA
>JAQIXN010000710.1:0-30270 GCA_034698145.1 Proisotoma minuta
GACGGACAGACAGACAGACAGACAGACAGACGACCCCGACGAGAGCAATAGCTCTCCACGTATGGCGAGCTAATAATGGAATGTTGACATTTCTTAGCAAAGATTTTATCATTTCATTCCAAGAAATAAACTATTCATCCATTACCCACGTATCCAATTATTTACTTATTTATATAAGCCTCTAAATAATATGCGTGTTAGAGAATTTGTGTAAACATTTCTTATTTTTTCAGCCTGGACATCTTTGCATGACGGACAAGATTCAATACAGTGAAAATGTCCCAACGCAGTAAGGCCTTTAAATTAATTAATTAAATTTTGATTGGGATTTTAACACTTCAATCTTTCAGCGGAGATCATAGACCTTTATGGCCAATGTTTGGAGAATACATTTTTGTTCCGAGAGAACGATGGTTGCATAATATTGAGGTTCGTCCCACTTTATAAGCATTATTCCTAAAAGAGTTAACCTTCAGACATTTTAATTGCCTTATTTTACTACAAAAGTCTGAAAAACCCCATTTTCTGCAAAAAGTTTTCCGCTTGGTTGCATGCAATTTTTACTTTATTACATGTTGTCTATGAGGTCAAAGTAGTAGTTTATTATGCGGAGAGACAAGTTGGTGAAAGCTGACTCAGAAGAAGCTTGTAAACTTGAAAATTGTCTCCAGTTTGTTCATCCTCTTTCTCCAGCTTAATTTATGGCCGCTTAACAGTTGCCCTACTTATTCCCTTTATCCCTCTCTCTCCTTTTCTAATACCACTTTGTATAAAATTGCAGTTGATTAACAACAGAATTATGTACATATTTGTAGCACGGGGCAATTGTGATGCTCTATCATCCATGTGCCCATCCTGCAGAGGTCAACAAGTTGAAGAATTTGGTCAAGGGATGCGTTGGCAAGCACATCATCACCCCCAGCACTCTCCTGTCCCCTGACAGGGTATGTCATCCCTTTAATAGCTATGCATGTAAATTTGAATCTTTTAATCAGTTTGTATTTGTGTAAATTTACAGCCATTGGCACTGGTCGCTTGGTCATGCCGACTATTAATGTCTGCTGTGGATGAAAATGCTGTAACTCAATTCATTGTGCAAAAGGCTTACAAAGGACCAGAGGGGACTTATACCAAAGAGGGTCAGTACACTTTTGGACTTCTACAACAAGCAAAAATGAGTGGGAACGGAGCAGTTTTCGGATATTCTAAAGTACATTGTGTTGTATAAAACATCAGCCAAAATCTAAGCAAATCCAAGTCACAAAAACGAATCCAAAGAATTTTAGCTTTTCTCTTTTAGCATAATAACCTTTCCTTTAATGCAATGTTTTTTTTTTGTTTTTCTTATTCTATGACTGTAAACTAAAATGTGATACTTTAATATGTGTCCAAAAATGTTGTACAAATCAGTTGTATGTGATAGAAACATCTTTTAAATAAATTTGTTTTAGTTATCAAGCAGCAAAATGAAATTGTGTGGTGAATTTTATTCCAATTTCTCTTCAAGATTTGAGACTGAAATGGAGAAATGGAGAAAGCAAAGAGTCCTCATCTGCACAACTCTCAAACAACTTTCTCTTCCTCCAACTTGCGTCTTCTTGGAGAGATGGCTCAAACTAAATTGCTTTCACTTTGACTTTGCTTCCTTTCGTCTCAATTTATCATTTCAAGAATAGGTTCCAAAACTTTGTTCACACCACAAAGAACATGGATCACAAAGTAAAAGCTAAGAATTGAGTCCTGTAAACTAATATATATTTTTTGCATTATTAAACGGATGCTAAATAATTTATTTAAGATAGCTATGATATCGATACTGAGATTTTATCCAATGAAAAAGCATGGTGAATATTACTGCATTATGCATTATTATATCATTTTTTTATGTAAAGGAATTGGAAATGTTAATAAGTTCTAATTTACCATTTATTCATATGTGAGGAAAATTAATAGTTATAATGTTCACAAAAATTAATACACTGGTAAAAAAAACTCTTGTAAACCCAAGTTTAGCGAGTTGAGATTTTGCTAATGAAATGTGATCCACTGTATCCACTGTTTTCTCATAGCCGGGATATTAATATTTCGTCAGTCATATTCCACAAGTCGTAAGCAGAAGGGACAGGTCCTCTGTCGACACAAAAATAAGGTCATATAGCTGGAAGTTCAGGGGTGATCTGAGAATAGATAGTTTGCTGGTTTGATAAAAACTTGGAATAAAGCGTAATGTGACACTTGAGGTAAAGTGAAACATTTGCTGAAAAATTGAAAAATTAAAGTTACGCCCCCATCTTTTAGGGGCTGAGACCCACAGAGATTTATGACCTGTCAATAGAGTGACAATTCATATGACTTTGTCCTTTTGTTGACAAAGTTTGGTCTCACGACAGTTTTCGCAGGGAACCTGTCCTCTTGAGACCAAAAACACTTTTTCAATAATATGTTATAGCTTAAATTGTGGCTCATTGCAGCTAGAGGAGATTAAAATTATATTTTTATCAACTTAATAATCATAGTTATTTGTAAAGGCATCAAAATATTTTAAGAGATCAAAACATTTAATAGTGCACTATTTAGCAACAGAATTGTATATGACTTATATGAGAATGAAATAGAATGAATGAAAGATGAAATTCATATGAATTGTTCAAATAAAAATTGCAAAAAAATATTTTTTTCTGTTTAATTACAAGCGACTTTAAATTATCCCCCAAATAAGAATCTTATATGTTTGTTAAACAAGCAAAAGTAATCTAAAATTGGCCTAAGATTTTTTTTTACTTTGATAGCTGAACATATTTGGCTTAAATGAAGAATTTGTGGTTACACTTTCTTATTATAAAAATGGGCCGGTGTTTGGTAGTTATCCGGAAGGAGGGGAAGAGGGTAGCTTTTGATATCCATCCGGAAACACATGGAGAGAGGAATCAATATTTCGTCCTTGCACCAATATGGCTTCCTCTTTATTAGAAACCACATTTCTAAGGTCTCTTCATTTCATGACAACTTTCTCCTCAACTTCTCTCAACCTTTTCTTTCCCCTAACAAACTACTTAAATAAATACATTTACATCATCATGTCGCATAACATGTGCAATTTGCTGCCAGTTGCAAAAACATTGTGTAGCTAGATAATAATAGATAAGCTGCAATTAGAATAAATAATTTTCTAGGGATCTCTCGAGTTGTGACAGGGAGCATAATGAAAATGAAAACATAAACCACATGATGATGACGATTGTCTCTTTTGTAGTACTTAACATGTATTAGGGAATGATAAACCCAAAATTGGTATTTGATGAGACTTGTTAATAATCTTCCAAAGCTTTGGATCTTTGACGTCCGTCCATCTACAATAAGCCTTGACTTCCCTTGGCAATGTGACAGCTTGGGATTAGTGGTGTCCCCATCATGTCATGTGCCCTATGCCACTGCCAAGGCCCTTCTTTATCCTCTGCACACGTAAATAAATATTTCCGACTTAAAATGAGCAGTTGCATCTCTTTGAGGATTATGTTTTAATTCATTGCTCTTTTTTCAGCTTTTGTTGTTACTATTTCATAATTCATAATTCGGGGGCATTTTGAGACAAGTTGCTGACAAATTAAAGAGACCATTTATTTACAAGAGAATTAGGCGAGTGGCACGCGAACGGAAGGAAGTTATTTGAATTACTTTTGTGCAAATATATGTATTTATATTTTATTTACATAGATACTTAGATTGGATCTTTCCAGCACACACAGGTGAGATATAATCTGGTATTGAGGGATATTGTGTTACCTCTGCGAATAATAGGTCAATCTTTCTCTCTCAATGAGCCTGAAGGGAGGGATCCCTTGGAAACTGGATCCAGGGCTAATTAACCATGAAACCGTTCCCTGGAAAAATAAACATCTCTCTACTCCTCTTATTCCATTAGGTAACAATAAGGTCCGGCTGTTTAGTTGGCTACACCGGTTGTGAAAGCAGTGAGCGTGTAAAATGGGATTGGGCAGGTATATGCACAGGTGAGGAAGATCAAGTGCCCACAGTTGACAACTTTCTGACTTTGGGACCAAAATATGATACCTTCCTTCCGCATCCATCAATAGCACAGCTCAATCGGAACACAATGGCGGAAATGAAAATTCATTCATCCTCTTCTCACACCATGCAATGCAATTTGGATACAATGCCCACTTCCTTAACAATACATACAATGAGAAATGCAGTTGCATTCTTATGCAAAAGTTGAAGAAGTGTATAGCTTTCTCCTAATCTCCAAGTTCTGCAATGTTGCAATTGCCACTATCCGCTAATATATACAAGTTAGAGTAAAAGTTGGAATTTGTGTAAAACTAGTATTTTATGTTCGAGAATGCTATTGAAATGAATAATTGCTTTGAATTGAACACAAGTACAAGTAGTTGAGAGAGTTGAAGGGGATGTGTTTGAAAGTGTGAATTAGCATGCATAATGTTGGGGAGTATAGTTTTATGGTAAAAGGGCTTATCTGCTATTTGTGTGGGTCATGGATTGAGACAATGTAGCCCATCCCATCCCTAGGTTGTCTCTGCCACCGGTGTGGTATGGGACTCTATGGGAGTGTGATAATTTGATGCTTATTAGGGATACTTTGTTATATCTTGTTAGTGAAAACAGATAGGAGGTGAAACTTACTTACACCATACATACATATTACGTGATTACGGCTACTTTCCACCTGTCACTTTTAACAAGTCACTAAGGCCACTCGTCTTCCTCTCATTGTCTCAGTCAAAAATGAGACACTGTGAGAGTCTGAGGAAGGACATCCCTCAACAATTTAAACCCCCACCAAAATAAACAACTACTTCATTGGAAAACAAGAGAGACTTTGACATTTTTTTGAGACACCGGGGAAATTGAGAATAGGGTAAGTAACATTGTCTCAATTGCCAACTAATAATATATATGGTTAAAGAGTGATAAGGACATAAGTTGACATAAAGTTTTACCATTTTGATTCAAAAGAAAGCTTGAGAAAATTAAAATCAATTCAACTTTTAGATCAAAAGCCACAAAAGAGCGTATTAGTTTTAATACCTGACTAGAAAAAGTTTATCTTCCGAGAAATTTCATGTTATACGCATACACATTGACATTGTTCCCTTCTCTTTTCTGGTCTAGGATTGAAATAAGGAATCCTTAAAAATCATTCTTATGATACAGTTACAGATGAATTGAAGATTAAATTTTCTTTTCCCTTCGGCTTACGCTTTCTTTTGAATTTAAGAGTATTTTTTAAGACATAGGATTTGGTATTTACTCAGCAGATTTGGAAATGGCAAGTGCCAGTAACAAAGTTGCAAATTGACGATTTGATCTGACAAAATAGTTAGTTTGTAGTTTTGTGGGAGAAAGGGGATTGGGAAAGGAGGAGTCGGCAAAGCGCGTGGTAGCCAATGATAACTTTTGTAGGTGGGTCTACTATAGCAGTCAACATCCGGGACACTCGCCCTTTGTCCCTTTCCCACAAAACTTTTTTTATTATGCAACAAGAGGAGAAAGCAGGGATTAGGGATGACAATGAGAAAATATGCGGAAATGAATGGACAGGTCACGTTCTTGTCCGCCGACAAAGAAAGGGGATGATGGAGTTTCTTTAAAGCCATGGCCTCTGGAAGGCCCAAGTTGACGAATGTAGTAACTTTTCAATTATTATGATAAAAGAATGGGGAAATTTGGAGATGCGGTTGGTATTGATTTATCGTCGTTGTCTTTTTGATTTGGTTTGCGTCATGAATGGGTTGTGCTTGTAATAATTTGGGTTTGACAATTGATTGCGCAGAATTGGCAAGGGATGATGATGGATATATTTTCCTCGGGAGATAGTCCAACGTGGGTTTGTGGGGATCTCGTCAGCTCCCCCACTCCTGCAGAAGATATCTTTAATAGCTCACCAAATATGGCCGCAGCATTTCCACTCCCTCCTTTAGAGCTAGAGCCATTTCCAAACATCTTCCCAACCACAAACAGCTTCAAGTGAGTACCTTGCAAATTAAAACACTTTGTTCACCTCTTCAACCCGTTGCTTCTCCACAGAGAGGGACAATTCCTGAGGGAGAAGAGTGATCTGTCAGACGTATTTTTCACACCCTTCAAATCCTCACCAGCACAAGTCAGTCTCACTCTAAACTCTGGACAAATGTCCCCAATGCCGTACCACAACTCATATTCTCAATCTCAGCAACAAGCAGTAAGTCATTGCAGACAACAACGTTCCATACAACTTAACTCACTAATTACACAGCTCCTGTCCCCCAATGGATATTCCCCCAATTATTGCCTAGACCAGTTTCCCCCATGCAATCCTGTGCCAGGTAGTACTACTGTTACTGGCCCAAATTTTGGAGCAGCCTTTCCATCAATGAGTGTCAATGTTTCCATGAACATGACCATGGGTTACCTTCCCCCTGACCCTTCGTCACTCCAGCATCAGGTAAGTGACGTGTGTGTTTTTTTAGCTGCATGCACAATCTTTGCTTGGAACGAGTCCAACGCGGAATGATTACTTATTGGAGTCCTCCTATGAATTTAAGATGAATTGGCCAGCACCCGGTGTAACTCCTGCGTCTGCAAATTCTCATGGGCAGAGTCCATACAATGTGGCATACACTTCGTCCCCTTCCCAACAATTTTGTCACCAGCCGTATAGTGCGACCTACAGCTTTGCTGCAGATATTCGACCAGAGCCAACTTTTGAGACCTTGAGGTCACAATGGATACCAAATTCAAGTTCCTCAATCATCACATCCGCTGCTGTAGCAGCCCTCTCATCCAGCTCTAGGTCATTCGGTTCAACGGCTTCATCCAAGAGACAAAAATCTTCAAGTAAGGAGAAAATATTTTGTATTTCCATATTTATACTAGGAACATTCATAAAAGATATGTGCAAACGCATAAAGGCCTGCGCCAAGTCAGACTGGGAGTGGAGAGAGAATTGTAAAAACTCGAATTGTGAATTGTGACATTTAGTCTTCAACACCTTTTGTGCATGTCACAAATGACACTTGTAAACTTTGCTGAGAAAATTCCTGGGAAATGAATTCGTTGAACTCATATAAAGGTGATTGTTTGATAAAATTGAAGGTGCAGCAGACAGCTTGGCGTCACATCTAAATACAGTGATTGACATTCTGATTGCTATCTTTCAATTTCTCCGTTCAGCCATTTGTCTCTTTCCAAAATAAACTGGGTCAACTAAACCAATTTCCATATCATGTTTTTTTTAATATTTGCAGGATCCTCTGAGAATCTGAGCCCAGTGCTTAGCAACTTTGGTAGCATCTCCAAAACTAATCTGTGTCGAATTTGTGGCAAGACTTATGCCCGACCATCAACATTGAAGACACACCTTAGAACGCATTCAGGAGAAAAGCCATACCGTTGCATGGAATGTCAAAAATCTTTTAGCCAAGCAGCCAATTTAACGGCCCACGTTCGAACTCATTCTGGAGAAAAACCATTCCGGTGTCCAATTTGTGACCGAAGGTAAATTTAAGCTAAGAATTTTTAAACGTATAAGAAATTAAATAAATTTAATTTTGGGTGCAGGTTCTCTCAGAGCTCTTCGGTGACCACGCACATGAGGACTCACTCAGGAGAAAGACCTTACAGATGCAGATTATGCAAAAAGGCGTTCTCCGACTCTTCAACTCTTACAAAACATCTTAGAATTCATTCTGGCGAAAAACCATACCAATGTAAATTGTGCTTGCTCCGATTCTCTCAGTCTGGAAATTTAAATAGGCACATGCGAGTACATTCTAATCCAGGTCCATGACCTAGAATGACATTTTCTCCACATTTCCTTCATCTTTTACAACTCCTTAATCTTAGAACAAGATTTTGATGGTAAATCAGCAAGTGACTACATCTACAGCATGTTCTACTGAAAATATATGGTAAATTTATCATTTACCATCAAACACAGTCTCATTTTTCTAGTCCACATTTAACAACTTAATTTTCTTCTCAATCCCTCTATGTATTGTACATATTTATTATATGGCACACATTACATAATATCTCATATATTTGTTTGTACTTATTTCTTAAATATCTCGTGGCTTTTCTTAAATTTCTTAAAGATCTCGTCGTGCATTTGTAATTGTGATACAGAATTTAGCCAAGTGTTTTATTATTTTGCCAACGCCCATTACGTAATGATTGACTGAGGAGAAGAATTATAAATAAAAATAGAAACCTGGTGTTTATCATTTACTTTTTGAAATAAACGAGTTGTGACTAATTTGATCTGACTGGATTTGCCATTACGTTGAGCACTCAATAATTGAGTCTTACCTTTACTTGGAGGGCATTTGGTGGCTAGCAAAGAAGACAAGTAATTTGAGTTGTCTTTTACAAAATACTTCCTTGCTTCTTGATTCAAGTCTCATGTTTCACACCACAGTCAAAACTGTTCAACGTCTGGGCCACATAAATATGTAATATGATGGGATAATATTTATGGCATATGGCATCCACAAACAAAAATTCTCTCACACTCAATTAAATACTTGGACAATTTACAAATTCAAGCTTGATTTTTACATGTCGGTTATTTATACCTTATTACGTAGTATCATCACTATAGTAATTAAAATAATGGCATATTAAGTATTACTATAAATGATTTTATGTTTGCTCTGCTCATCAGATTTCAAAGTCATCAAAGGAAATAACTCTCTTTATCTAATTTTTATATGTTTTCTTTTAGAATGCCGAAATGTATTTTGGGATTGTGCAAATTTCTTTTAAGCATTTGCATATCGCAATGATAGTAAATTATGAATGGTTATAAGAAATTTCGTTGTTTTCACAGAATGAATCAGTCTCTAGTCTGAGAAATGGAAGAAGGTGGACCAGGTCAATAATGATTATAATAATATGAGACATGAGAACTGATGACGTTCCTTTCATTTTTGCATTGTGTTGATAGTGAAATAATAGTGTGGTTAAGGTTATCAGCTTCAGTTAGCGTCAGTTATCCGTCGCTCTCCATTTCACAATCATCTCTCAATTAATTCCTTGGCCAGAGACATGTCTCCCTTAAGTCTTGGTCTCTGTCTCATTTTGATCATTCTCCAGTACCCAATTGCCCCAACGTATTCCTCATTCATAGTTGGTCAAGAGATAAGAAATCCTTCAATCCTTTTGCCAAGGTCCATCCAAAATCATTTGAATGTCTCAACCGGATTTAATCGATTCAGTCTGGGTTCTCGAAGACGAGGTTCGTCGTCAATTGGAAGGAAAATGCTAAGGAAAAAATCTAAGCGTCTTTATAAACTCTATCTCCCATTTCGTATTTTCGGTGAGTGCTGCTGATTTTTTTTTTAAATGCATGCACATTAATCCTACTGCATGGTAAATGGTAAATTAAAATTGGCATATATAATTAACAGAAACAGCAACCAGTGTCTGGGAATCAGAGCTATTGATGGAATTTCGAGGTGATGTTTACAAAATGCAGAATATTACCCGAGCCACGCTAAATGTGACGCTGCTACTTCCTAATGACGAGATTGAAGGGAACTGGACATTGTTGGCTGGTTACTCTTCGTCAATTTTGGACAGCACATCGGCCATAATAACCCTGCCATTGGAGGAATATCAAGGACGGAAAAATTCTTTTGATGTTCTCAATTTTCTTAGAAACCTGACCACAAGATATGTACATCAAAATGGAGAGGAGGACTTGGAGCATTTTGTCAAAATAGTTTTTGCCATCAGACATCCTTGCATTTTGGATTTTGTTGGAAGTTGCAGCCAAGTTTTTGATCCGAGTATGAGCTTTCTCAAAGTGGATTACACATTAGAAATTGACAAGTCAGAGAACGCTGATATTTTAGAGTTGCTCATGGCTCGTCGTAATTTCATTTTGTAATTATGGAATAAATTATAATACATGTAAATATATAGCTGCACATTAAGAAAGTATTGAACCAAGGAATTTATTTCTCATGTATAACCACGTCATTCATAGGGCTCATCAAGTTGCAACTTCTATTGCGTCAAAGGAGATATGGATTTTTTTTTAGATAAAAACAAGGAATTTTAACTTGATACTTTCACATTTTGTGTAAATGCTCATAAAAGAATTTTCCATAAATTAGCTGACTGTTAACATAATTAAATTAATTTGTGCATTAATTTGTTTCTTAAAAAAATAATAATACTAGACAACAATATAATGAACACTGGTAACAAACACTGGTTATCAAAGATGCAAAAACTTTCATTAACGATAAATTAATATGGAATTGGTTCTCGAAGATGGGCTTGCTTGATGTATTCGTATTTTAGACATTTTCCCCACCAACTCAGCTTTGCGCAACTTTTTTCCGGTTTGAGAAGAAAACACTTGGTCTGCACAACGTTGAAAAAGATTTTCCCAACAAAATTGGAAGCTCCCGTATTCGTCTGTTTCAAACAAGATCGGAACCTGGTAAAGAAATTATGAATTAATACATTTAATAAAATAATTCTTTTGCTAGAATATTTAGAAACCGTTGGAATTTTGGAATTGATTTTATGATACTGCATGTATTGACCACTGCGTTTTGATTTGATACCTTTCATCGCACGTGCAATGATTAATAGTGTACATTCTCCAGTTGAACATTCCATATTTCTCTTCAAACGCTTCAATATAAAAGGGACATTGAATGTCGTGATATCTGCAACAATTGTCAGCACCAGTGAAGCCTCCCAAATGGTTGAGTTCCTTTGCAGAGTAACCGCGCCCACACCACTCAGTCCCCGGAAGACGCATCGCATTCCCCAAATCTCGTTTCCTTCTCCTAACAATTAATTAACCTCATCCTTTACTTTAACTATTACTATTGGGTATTTTACCATAGCACGCACAGCTATTAATAACTAAGTATTCAACGCTGGGACAAAACAAAGGTCAAAATGCGTGTTAATGGTAATACAAAAGAAAACAATTCCAACGGCATTCCAATGTAAATATTAATTGTAAACAAATATCAAACCTTTCATCACAGGCACAATGACTAACAGTGTGCATTCTATAGTTGAACAGTCCATACTTTGAGCTCATGGCATCGATAATAAAGGGACAACCGTCTACAAATAATAATTGTAAGGAGTTAGGTTGGGAAAAATAAAACGTTTTAGTGTTAAGCGTCTACCGTGCTCTCTACAACAACGATCTGCCCCCACGTGGGCCCCCATGGACTCGTACTTGTCTGCCAGGGATCCATCCCCACACCACAACGTCCCGGGCATTATCCCCACACGAAACGCTTCTCTCCGAACCCTCCTAATTATTTTACCAAGGTTAATTAAACAATACAACAAAAATGGGGAAAAGCAGGATGCAGATATTAACAGCTTTGTCAAATGGTAAAAGGCAATAACTGTCTTCAAAACATTTGTTTGCATTTGTACCTATTCCCAGTGGTCGTCGTGCTATTTGTAGTTTCGGAATGATTTTTCTTTGCAGCTACAATTTGCTTAAGTTTTTTATGCAGTCGCCTGCAACGTCTTTGGTGGGCGTGGACATTAAATGCTTTGCTCATCTCTGGCGTCAGCTCGTCGTCTTTAAATATGCGAACTGTTACATTCTTATACTCCTCCATTCTATAATGTAAAGAGTTACTATTATTACTAAAGTCTGAGAGCATGGGCAATTTGAGAATTCTCACCCTTGATCGAGATCAATAACTGGCTTTTCATAGCCTCCATCCTCAAGCTCTTTCTCCATTTCTTGCTCCATGAGTATTGCTTGTTGGTCAACGTCAATCCCATTAACTTCTTCTTTTTCTAAAACCGGACTTTTATTTTCGGGGACGTGGAGCTCAACCCCAGCCTTCCACAATTCTCTTTTAAACTGATTTCTAAACTCATTTGCCACATTCCAGTCATTTATGATTTCACACTCGGCCAACTTCCGGTGCTCTTGTTCCTCGTCGTTGACGTTGTTGAGTTTGTAAATCAGCTGCAAAAAATGTGGTCCGGAAGCCACTTGTCGAAGTAAAAGTCCGCGTCTGTAATAAACATGAGAATTTTAGTTACAAAGCTAGAGATGTGTCATCCAAGATAAAGTTTACTAAAGGAAGGAACTAATGAGAATTGATCTTGACATGAATGATTTAGAAAAGCGAACATGAAAAGGATTGCGGTAGCCTCTGTCTGCATTGTTAATTTAGTTTGTATCGTACCATAATGAATGGACCAATGAAATGAGAGTTGTAATTGTGGAATGTGGTTCATTCTTTACCCTCATCATCATCCCATGCTGCTATATGTAATATTGTTACGTGCTCAACAATATATTGTATCAACAATGCAATTCCAGACTCCTTACTACTACGACTACTACTACAGCTTCCGCTTTTACATTCATAAATAATTAAACTCTATATCCGACATAAGAATGGTTAGCCTCCGGCATCTCAAATCTGCATGAATGACAGACAGAGTCGGGTTGTATACTAAACTAATGTCGTAGTATGAAATTCATGCATGAGACAAATATTTACTCTTTAGATTTTCATACTTTTCCTATGGATTTGGAAAATACCCATTTTGTCACGCATAATTTAGTTTGTTGTTTATTTAGTTTTCGTAGCCTTTGATCGAAATAAGTTTCTAGCGTAATTACCTGACTCCTGACTGAGTATTTTGATGAGTTGTAGAAGTTTCTCGAACGATGACATTCTTAAATCTCATCCTGACTTCCTTTTCACCGTCTGGGAGGTTGGCTGTGGCTACATAGTTAACCGTCGAACTTTCCAACTTTGCCAAGAATACTGAAGAAAGAGAACACAAGATGAGAACTATGCAACAGCAAACTTTTCCCATCACAGTTGACAACATTTTCGGCCAAACTTTACGCTGGTTGATGACCGCAAGTCCAGCACAAGCCGTTTCAAATTGGATGAGCTCTACAGTCAAACTGCTTCTGCCAATTGTGCGTGAACTTATTTATTTAGTATTAGTTTAGCCCCTACCAATTCCTAGTACCAAGTAACAATGTTAAGTATATAGGGAATGAGGTAAGTGGGGAATATAATACTGTAAGTAAGTCTTTTTTGGGATTGGGTTTACTTGTAACTAACTATCGATATGTACCTATGTACTCCTCCCCCAAAAGTTACTCTAAAGATGTGGAAAATTATAGATCTAATGTAGAGAGTTAGTCAAGAGAAAGAAATGAGATTGTGGCTAGTCCACGAGGAGGAAAGACTGACTGACTGAAGAAGAAAAACCGGTGGCAACATTTACAACACGAGTTGTGCAAAGGAATAACGCAAGCTCTCATAAGCTAAAAGTAGTCGTGTGATCTGCGATGATGTATCTTAGTGAAACTGGAGTGATGGAAAAATCTCTTCGTTATGATGACTCTGCTGTCTCTTCTCGTCTTCTCTGTCTGCTGGGCAATTAGTTAAACCAACTTAACTAACCGAGGAAGGGGAGAAAAGGAAGGGAACAAATCATTACTACAACCAAAGTTCCCAATCATCTAGATCTACAGAGTTTAGTCAAGCAAAAATTCATTCCCAAGATATTTCTGGAAAAGACGGGAAATCCATAGGGGCATGAGAATGCAACTTGTTCAATGGCCATGGATTTCCACAATTGCAATTTTGAATGAGAAAAAGAAGAATAATGATGAACAATTTAAAAAGAAGAAATTCCATAAATATCGTACGATGCAGCAAAAAAAAAGAAGCGTCATCATTTAACGCTGTCCACGTTGTTATATGTAAATACTTTGTAATGTAGTTGCATTTGTATTGCTAAAATTTTTCCAACCAACAATTGTCTGCATAGAATTGCATGCAACTTTTTATGAGATACTTTCTCACCGTGTTATACTCATGTAAGTATTTTATTCAATGAAACAGTTTTCCATTTAACTTCTCTGACTTCCTCCTCCTCAATATTTAGTGCCCACACAGAGGTATCATATCTAACTTTAATTTTTTATCATTCTTTTATCATTAACTTTATCAGAATAATCCTCTTGGATATTTCTGAAATTAAGCAAATAATAATTTAACCTGAGTTTTATACAATTTAGAGAAGCTTGATACTATTCAAGTTTTTCCAATTCATTCCAATTTACCAGCTTAATTAGTTTTCAGAAATGGAACAACGTCATATCGTTGACAGACGGATAATTCAAAGCATTTATAAACTCCCACACATCAAAATTTGCTGGTCTATTTAATAGCCAAATGACAATGAAAATCCGCAGTAGTGGTTGTTCCTTGTATTTCTCGAAGGTTCTCGTCGACATTACATAAAAGGTGGTATCAAATTAGCAACTCATTTAATGATGATTGTCGGCTGATAAAGATCAAGTTGCATTAAATGAGAGACAATTTCTCTGAATCCTTTTTTATAATTGAACTAGCCAAGCAAATTGCAAAGGCTTATTCGTTTATGACTTTGCCCTGGCATAAATTGATTTGACATGTTGAGAGGCCAAGAAAGGCGAATTAATTGAAAAGCCCAATTTATTTTCACTATTATTTATTGTTATGCAATACACTCAACGGTACAAAATAAATCTAAGATAGCGACCTTATCGACAGGTCTTGTATCAATTCAGTAAGCTAATGTAATGTAATGTAATTATATGTCCCTTATATAAGTTAGCAGTGACATGCAAGCTTTGTTCAATTTAGATTTTGCTAAACAATTTTATAATTTCAAAAAGATACACCCAAATCAATCTCAATGCACATTTTCATTTCGCAGCAATCAAAAGTATTTTTGGAATATAAAGAAGGAAGGGAACAAACAAAACATAAACTTAATAATGCTAGCCTTCTCATTAATTTTCATATTCACTCTGATTCTTTTTCTTATTGCAAATTTGTTAGCACCAATATTTGTTTCTAATGTTTGAATAGACATAATATAATTTCCGGCATTAATTTTGTTGGCCTACATTAAAAATATACTTTCGACATGATTCATTCATTTTTTAAATTCTAAATATATACTCGTACTTTGTTTAATTGAAGGTTAAAAGTTGTTGGAATTATAAATATTTATCGTAACCAATATGAATGAGGTTTTGGTTTTGCACAGTTTGTAATACTCCGTGACATTGAATCTATCTCGGAGAATTTAATAAATATTCAACTACCTATGTAAATAGGATCTTCATGCAAATAGCGTTACTTGTATAGTTAATAACAACAGACAAATATATATATTATAACTTGTGCTGATGTACCATCAATGCCAAACAGTTAATTAACCCCACTTTCTTAATTGCTTAGATTTATCAATTTAAACGGCAGAACTCTGCTTGTGATAAGCTATTTATATGCTATGCTATGCATGGAATTGTTGTTATTTTAATAAAAGACATGCAGGCATCAAACTCTCACCGTTTACAAGCATTATTGTTATAGTTAGTTTACCATTATTAATCAATCACATAAGCAATTAATTATTAGCATGCTTTGATAAATTACTATCATAAAATACCTAAAAATTGGTTTGTTTTAAATTCTAAGGATTGAGGAATCTGAATGATTAGTTTTTTGTACATCATGATGGACATTTTAGTGTTTTCATGTTGTTCAATTTAACATAATTTTAGACAGACCCTCTTCTCACTAGTGCTTTCACTTTTCAAAGCTATCTAAAACACCAATAACGCCAACTTAGATATTTCATGACAACACACGTACGTTAACCACATCGAGCAGGAAAACACAGATTCAATAATTTTATACAACTATGTTAGGAGACGCCAACGATTTATTGATTGAGAGGACTATCTAGCCTTAACGGAATAGCCAGTATTCATTTACGGATGCGTTTGTAATTTTACATATACGTCTATATACATACATTACGGCATAATTACATTAAACACAACGCTTGGTAACAGTAAAAAACGTATTAAAACAATTCATCATCGCATAATTAAATCAACATATTTATATTATATATTGTTCATATTTCGCACTTTCATGCAAACTAAATTAAAATACAAAAAAAAACGTTTAAATTATATAACTTATGTTCGCATTCTCGAATGAACAAAATTTGATTGATAAAAGGTTTTTTGTTTTAAATAAAATTACTTTCAGCGAAAAAAAAACGATTAAAAGAGGCGATATATACAGCTATGGATAATTTAAATTGTATGTATATAAATATTGAGATTAAAACGTTAACAAGCATTTTGTTAATTTGTTTCAATAATAACGAGACGACAATTTTTATTTGTTTTCGGAGCGGCTGCGACGGGGCAATTGCGCGGAAGCCATGGTGGCTATTTAACGGGAGAAGATTGTAATCGATATTTATAATTTTTCAGTCAGACAATGTTTTATCACAGTGTGGGGTTTTTCACAAGATTGTATTTTCACTTTTTTTATAATGACGACGACCAACATGTTTTAGAACTCTTTCGCCACTTTCACAAACTTTCATGTTGTCGCAAAAAGATGCAGCAGCTTCTCTTGCGCGTCTGCCTTCTTGATCTTAAGTACTTACATTCGCAATGTCGCCTTGACTTTATATTTACCAAAGAACTGTTTATCTTTTCACTACTAGGAGAGGAGGTAAATAAATTAGGAATTTAGTAGTAGTACCCATATAATATCATCTATCTATTACATTATGACATAATATAATATATATATGTATATATATAATTTCATTCATACCCAAACATTTAATTGATTAACACATTCGCCAGCGATTCATATTATTAATTAAATGCAACAATTATAAAGAGTAACTTTTAATTTAAATATTTTACAATGGTCTGCCGTTGTTTATGTATATGTAGCTTCTTTTGTAGGGTACATGAGCTGGAGCCAATTTGTAGTAACTAAATTCACGTTTTTTTTTGGTTTGAAATATTTGAGGAGATCGAGAGACGCGTTTTCGTAGCACGAAGTACATCATGCGAGATAATATTGGACAGATATTGAGTAGATCATGAGAAAGATGGCCAGGGTCACCGTGCTGGGTCACCGCCAAACACTTTGCCAGATGAAAGAGACGAGACGTTGGAAGATTGTGAAACATGTCTCTAAAGACATGCAAGCTGGAGGTGGTTGTACAATTTCCTCTTCTTCTTCCTCTTCCTCGTATTCATCTGGTGATGCCCAGGGATCGTTGTCTGGGTCGCTGATGGTAATTGATGGTCGTGTGTTGGTTATTGGTGGTGTTATCAAGGAGCCCAGCTGGTGGACCCCGGCCCTATCTCAGTCCCACTGGTTCTCTTTAACCATGTGCGCCAACTCGATAATGAACTTCCCCTCTTTGTACTTTTGACTAGATTCAAAGGCATGCTCCTGCAATTTTCAATCCACGTGATTAATTTATATTTCATTTATGCCATGATTATTAATTATATACATACATATTTCCAGCCCAGCGTAGTGCGACAACATTCGCAGTAAATGTCAGCCACGGCGTGAAGACCTGTGAGTAACACACGCTCTTCTGCTGGACCACAGCCCACGTTCACTCTGTAAAAAAACAAAGTAATGAATACTTTAGTGAAAGGAATGGAGCCACATTTCACATGTTTATTAAATGAGACTTACACCGAATTGAAAAGATAGGCTCTGCCCTGACTTCCTTGAAAAGACTGGAATAATTAAACAAGTGAAATTTAGTTGTTTGTCAGGAGAAAGTGACAATCATTTCATTATTTAGACATTTCTGTTTTCTCATTCACAAATTATATAATGATGATTCCATGTTGGTGGTTATACAACTCGACATAAGTATGTAGGTAGTCGTATAGATCGACGGCTTTAATGCTTTTAATTGTCGCCAATTACAAAATAATTTGAGGGTGCCAAATAGTAATTTCCTCAAGCCTCCAGTTGAGCTCAGACAATTACCATGATAATGATAATAATACAAGGACTAATGAGCATTTGCATTTGTCAGACATCAAAGGCTTCATCAAAATTTAAAACTGTTGAAATTTTACGCTGGATTTTGGATTGTCATCATTACAAGCACTTGGAATCGAATGGAATGTTTTCTAGCTAGATTTGTTTCAAAGATAGACAGATACATGGCTAAAACTTTTCTAGTTCATCAATTATTAGGAGTACATGATGATTTGAAAATTGTGTATCCCGGATAACAATTTTAAGTGAAAGTTGTCTGGAAATGTGATTTGGCAGAGTGTGAGAGAAAGCTGTGGAATTGGGAATGTTCATGTGACTGGAACAAGGGAAATCGATTGCCCTTGAAAGGAGTTGAAGGACCCATCCGTTCACGTACAAGTTAAGTTCCAAGCCCAGGCCCAGTCCTCTTTCCTTATTCTTCTTCTCAGATTTCAACACGCCACTTTACTTACTACGCCGTATTACTCAACAGTCCCCAAAACTTTCTTCATAATACAAATAAACTTTGGTTGATGATGACACATCTAGTACTTACAAGTTGTAGCATTCAATGGGAAATATTACCTTTGAAATGAGCTCATCGTGATTGGCAAGATGAGCCCTGCAGTGGACACATGAGTAGAATCTGTGGCAATTGGCCAAATAAGCTTGGAACGTCTTGACCATGGCTCCGTTACTTGTAAACGTCTCACCCGGCGAGGGGTGTCGAATTCGACCTACCGCAGCCAGTGCTAGGAAAATATCCATCTCAAATTAGTCTCTATATACCCTTCCATCCATATCCATATAAAAATAAATAATACTCTCATTCCATAAACCATATTTAAAACATCTTCCGCCAAGAAAAATTATTTATACTAATAAGCATCAGGTTTTTTTTAAAAAAAAGTTGGCGTTGTTTGTCAATCCATACACTGACTGAGAACATGTACAATAATGTACATAGTTTGGAAAACTCTGGCTCCCTTCCCATAAAGCTCAAGTTCAAAACTTGTGAACGCAACACTAATGGCAATGAGCAATTTGAACTTTATAACTTTTACTCTACTTTTTCATGTTGACTAGCAAACATCGCATTTAATTAACAGGTCGTGTTCATATTTTTTATATGTACTGCAAATGTAAAAGTTGTACTTACTTTCAATTTGCACTGGACGCACCAGTGCTACTTTCCTTCAAATGGAACTTTAGTTTTCACCCCGAGAAAGTTTCCCCTTTGTACCACTCTCACTTTTGGATTTGTACAGCACCAGAAATTTAGTAAGGGAAAAGTCCCTCATGCACAATCTCTTCTCTTTAGTAACCTGCAACATGAACAAACAAAGGAAATTAATTTCATGATGATGGCATCCGGGGATTTATTAAAAACCAATTTAACTACCTACAATGCAAACCAATTTATTTTACGTATTATGTTATTCCTTAGGTTTTGGAAGAACCTGACCTTGATATCAAATTCAATGTCAGGTCTCTCACTGCATGCATTCGTTCAATACTAATACTAATACGTCAGTCGCAGACAGGGTTTGGAAATTTGCAAACAATTTTAGGAAGTTTCAAAGCGAAATTTGAAGTGTATTAAATGGGATAAAGTGGTGTTTACGACCTTGGAGACAATATCACAATCCCACACCACACTCCATTGAAAACAACAACAACAGAAGCAGTTATGCATTTTACATGGGGATGTACCTAATAACTTTGTTCTTTGCTGTTATCTCCATTTGGTTTGTTTAAAAACTGTTCTTGATTTTTCTCTCTGACAACAGCACTCACAACTATTACTTTTATACTGCTGCTTACTTAACTGCACGTTACTTACTTGGCATCCTCTGCTATAAACGAGCAAATTCTAGTTGTGCATGCAAACAAGACTTTGGCGTGTGTTACTAAACTAAGAAGTAAGTTGAGGTCACCGAACTGCAGTGATTACAATGGAGATGCATCCAACAGCAGCAGCAGCAGTTAGAACTTATCCTACCTTCAACTCTCAGAAATAGTCAGAAATCATCCATCTTTCAACTAATTGCTTGCCTCAGTTATCACTTCTTTTATGGCTCACCCACAATAAAAACTAGAAAAAAGAATGAATATCCTGATTTAACTCTTTCCTCCAGTCACTCATAATAATACAAAGTTAAGTGGTTCATTAATAAATTCACTTTAAATGCTAATTTCACTCCAATCTAAATATACAAAGAGTTTATGACGCTTGCTGCCAAATAGTAAATAAATGAAGCATTTGTTATGTATAGACTCAACTCGATAAAATCTTGAACTTTGCCATTTCACATTATTTCCTCTTATATTCACAAAATTGCTCTTTTCGTCTCACACTGAGCCGTGGCACTAACAAGTAATCTTCTACTCTCTCCTGGAACGGAAATTTGCAAGCAATTCAGCGAATATAAATTGCTTTGGCCAATGTTTGTCAACTATTATGCATATATACAGCTATCACTGTATAAATAAATTGTCTGTCGCAAAAAAGAAAATGCCTTGACCTCATCACTCTGACAGACTCTGACTTGACTGGGAATTGCGAATCTTGAAACAAATCCTGGAATAACTCTCTCTCTCTCTCTTCTTCATACATGTGCAACAACCCAGAATATTGAATAATGCAAACCATTACTAAGTTCGTTTTCTTGTACATAAAACAAAGTGCAAACATTGGATGATGGTATTATGTTGTATGTAGGTGCTACATAATGTCAGGTTGGGCTAGTGAAGCAAAAAAACTGTTGCTAGCACAAATCCTGACTTGATCTCACATTTTCCTTCGTGGTACGTAATTTCCACTTCTCATCACCATCCACAAATTATTCATTCATGATGGATAAAAAAAATAGGAAAAGGGAAATGTGTTCAAACCGAATCCTACTACCCGGAGTTAAATTCTCAAAATAAACAAGCAAATGGAAGAGTATGGTTTTTACTAGTGATTGGTAAACCACGAGGAAAAATAACGTTTTATTTAGCATGGCTTTAATAAGGCATCGCATCGGAGGGGATAAACAAACAGCAGGCTGGCAATAATAACTTTTATAATGGCAATAGAAAAGTTTACAGGTAGAAAATCTAAACTACTCTTGGAACTTGAGAGAAAGGAACAAAAGAATCGTAAACATTTAACAAAGGAAGGGAGCAAATGTCGTTAATTGCACATCTCTCTCCACACACGGAGAGAACAAACTGAACAAAGACGGATAATTTGAAAGAAGCCTTTGCAGTTGTTGTATTGTTTTGACCTGTTATATATATTATTGTTACATATGCCAAAAAGACGGAAGCAGCTGCAGAAGCATTAGCAAGACTGCAAAATCCATGTCCATTATCATTTGTATTTCGATTTCTATTATAATGCAATAATAATAAAACTCAATCAAAGTACAACGCATTTGAGGCCCGTTTGATAACAAAGAGAGAGAGAGAAGCAAGTAAGTCATGTTACGTAAGTTGCTCATTTTTTACGACGCTATGTAGTTGCTAGCCTTGACGGTTATTCAGGCGTAAATCTGCAAAGTCTAAGTTGGTCACTTAAATACACTGGCCAAATGCTGGTAGAAATAAACTTTTTCACTGATTTCAACACGGGTTCAAAATTTAAGTGGATATTGCACTTTGGCTTCAAGTTGTAAAACAAACTTTGGAGGAAATGTAAAATGAGGCTTAGCCATCTGTAAAGAAAGAGGACGCAACAACAAATACCAAAACTTTTGCAAAGACCTCCTCGGTTATAACAACAAAACTACTGCATCATTTTATTATTATTATAGGCCTTCCTCTGTCCGTCTTACTAAAACTCGGGGAGGAAAAAACTAAAACTTGGCCAAATCCGTCTTTTTGGTGATGATTTATTTGATTACTTACTGTCAAATGGAGTGAGACCTCCACCCACCAAATAAAAACTACTCCAAGGGGATAATAAGTAATCAACCAAGAAATTATTTTTGTAGTGAGATTACTTTCCCAACTGCTCCCACAAATCAAATCAAATAATGATAAAGTTCAGTCACTTCAAGTGTAAAGTTTTGGGATTATTATTATTTACTTGTGATTGCATTGGATTGCCGATCAAAAGTCAATGGACTAATACTAATTACTTTGGTTTTTAATGGCTAAAGAGTCACGATAGAGCATTGCTACTAAGCTATTATTACGAAAGTGAGTAATGATATAAAATAGGGGCAATTAAGTAGCTTCCATCCCGTCATCACCTGGCTGACCAAACAGAGTACAATGACACCCTTAACTATACATTTCTTTATCCAAAAGACAAGAACATGGTTAGCAGGAGATAGCTTTTGGTTGAATAATAAATCAGGCAAATGGTTTTTGACATGTATGCAGAGAGTAACGTATTTGGCATAAGCCAGAGGTTGGTGAGAATGGGAAACGCAATTTTAGTATCGATCGGAGAGAAAGAAGAAATAGTTCCGACTTTCTACCTCTTCCCATGGGCATTTCCTCTATATATACGCCTCAATTTATAATCATATCACATGAACTACTAACTGCGTCGTAGCTTCCAAGTAAAGAAAGAAATAACACCATCATATAAACACATTAGAAGCCAGAACAATTTATAAATATTTTCAAATCTCTAGCCATTTCTACCCGCTCCCTGATTATTTCCAACAACATAAATAATGAAGCAACTTTCTTTGGCGACAAACAAAAACTTTCCCTATTCCCAATCCACCGCATTCATAAGACTCAATTTCACTTTCCCCTTTGGGAATCAATCTTTAGAAATTCCCCAGGAAAAATTGCAAATTTAATGGAATCCCTTCCTTCTCCGAATCCAAAACCTATATAAATGATTGCTTTGCATAATACGATATCTGTGTTCGGGTTACAAAACTCCTACATAATAAATGAAAAAAACTATCGGATGCTATTATTTTTTTGAGGGTGATATGATGACCCCAGAAAGTGACATGCATATTACACATGAGGAGGTTGACATGAGAGATAAATGTTTGTTATGATATGATAAAAGTGTTTGCAGTAGTATTATTATAATTTGCACAAGCCAGCCAAAGCAAAGCCACGTTATTATGTGTAGTTAACTGAATGCAAATTTACACAACATCCTCACTCTAATAACACTCCAAAACATAATAATAACAAAGAGGGAAACGGGCCGTCTTGGTATTGGTACTATTGGTAGTGGTTGACCACAACGCCATAGAAAGTGCGCTTTTCTTGTTCCCCACAATCAATATGCATTACATGGCCATATCCTCTGTCCTCCACTAATTGAGCAACATTATACAACGGAAAAATTGCGCACAACAATTTTTTTATATGGTTTAAGTTAGTTGTAAATATATATAACTTTATACTTTTGAAAGAATATAATGAGGCTAATACTCGAGTAATTTAATACTTCTTTGAATTAAAGTAATTGAAGAGTAAGAGCTCCTCTTTGTAGTTTCTTTTGTAATTTGCTCTTAGGCGTATACATTAGGGATTATGATGCCATTATTATGAAAAGTTGTCCGTTTCATGGAGGAGGACGTGCGCGGAGAGAGAATGGGAGAAAGTAGGCCAGTCTCCAAGATGTAACAAAGCTTACCTCATTCTGAAGACGGATGAATATCACTTCCAACAGATAAGCCCTTATCCCAGCCACCTGCAACCAAACCAATTAACATCCTTATGCAATCACAACCCCAACATTTGGTAATAACTAATGTTACTAAATAATCCCGTCTGACCTCTGTGGCCTTGCCAATACAGATGACAACTAATCCTCTATTTAATAACTGTACAGTTACACTAACTGGCTATATTTGGGTAATTTAATCCAGTTTAAATGACTATTATATAAGCTCAGTAGCAGAATAAAAAAGGTCACGTAGCCAACTTTGGCTGATAATCTCAAAACAATTAAAGAAGCAATGCGAGTCTTGACTTACCAAGAAAAAGAAGAGTTCAAGAGCAAACAATGGAAGTTCAAGTTTGTAGTTTCACTTGTTGGAATTGTTTCGTTTGTTGTGGTTGTACTTAGTTGCCCCCCACATGCCAAGGACCACACCCCTTTCCCCTGCTCAGTTTCACAGTCTTTGTTATTATTATTGTACAGCCCAGTTTGTGTTGATGTTGAAGAGAGAGAGAGTCGAGAGCTACTGCAAAGTAGCAAAACACAGCTCTCTGTTTTTTACCAGAATACTATATGCCTGTGAACAGAGGACGTCGTCCACGAGTGACGTTGACGTTGGACAGCAACCCCCTCCCTTAAGGACCCCTGGACATGAGACAGGGGGTGTGGGGATGGACGTGTCCCCAACAGCAGCCTTGCTTTAACCCCTGGCATCAGCTGGAAGGGAAGACTACAGCTGGGAGCTATAGCATACATAACATACATGGAAATAACAAAGGAGTGAGGGTTGGAGATGAAAGTGCATGGACTGAGTTTGTTGGATGTGAGGATGATAATGGATGACCAATTTGCAAAAGAAGCTTTGCATTTGCTTGCTTCATTATTTGCTGCGTAGTTTGTAGAGGAAATGTAATATTTTGATAGATCCATGTAATTGGAGAGGCTTCAGCCTTTTGGCGTTTTCACTTTACCTTTCTTCTTCCCTAAAATCAGATTAATTGGTTTTGTTTGCATACTTTCCCTCAAAACAAGTTTCTCCAATAACGTGTACAAAAATATATTGATGTGGAAAAATATGTAAGGCGTGTTGAGAAAACTGCGCATTCATTTTTGGCTGTATTAAATGGAAAGGTTGCGCAATAATAAATAATATTGCCAACATGCATTTAGATTTATTTCTTTGCGACATTTATGTTGATGAGCTTGGTTGTTTGCATGCTAAAGAACAATGTTATGAATGTTATCAAGATGAAGAAGATGATTTCCCTCATTAATTGTGTGCTGCACTTTATCCAAAAACATGCTCTACTTTGCTGGCCAGAGATCGATAGTTCTGCCATGTGCCCAGGCTCAAGAACCAATGGTACATATAACATTTTACAACTTTTAATGCAAACCACATGTCAATTGCTTGGAAGCAAATATTTTTTTGCTTATTTTTGATCATGCTAATGAAAACAGTGTTTCTCTATTTATGCTGGACAAAGCAAACATCATGAGTATTTTATTGATCTCTGTATACATTTGGAAGAAATATATGTATCTACTTGTTAAAGATTTCCTCTGCGGTCTTGCTCCTGTTCAAAGGCTTCAAAGAGAGCCTTAAAATTCCCAGCCCCAAATCCCTATATACGTATGTATGCATTTCATTATTAAATTATATGGTTAAACTTCACTGTGGGAATACATAAAAAAAGCTTTTCAATTACGTTGTGGTTGTGTCGTTGAATAACTTCGTAGAACAGAGTTGGTCGGTCTTGCACGGGTTTGGTGAATATTTGAAGGAGATATCCATTATCGTCATAGTCAATAAGAATGTGGAGGGCTTCCAATGTGTCCAAGTCCTCAGAAACCTTTACCTTTGAGTTTTTTAGATTCTCCCGAAGGTTTCTATAATAAGACTTTGGAACTTGGAGAAATTCAGTGCCCCTCTCTCGCAATGCTTTTACCTATTATTTACACATGCCTCATTTGTTTCATTTGTACATACTTCAAAGGAAAGTCATTTTATTAAAACCCATACGGCTGTAATGATGTCGGAAGTGTTGAGGGCAACATGTTGAACCCCTGCTCCGCCATAATAGTCAACATATTCCTGAATTTGACTTTTCTTCTTTCCAGGAGCAGGCTCATTAATTGGCATCTGCACATAAAATCATGTGACATGTTGACAGTTGATTACTAATTAATTTGAGCTTGGTTTGATGAAAGGGACTCACTTTAATTGTCTCTTCCCAATTTGCAACCACAATGGATCGAAGAGCAGAATATTCGGTGTGGATCTGAGAGTCGTCAACAGACCAAAATCTGTGAAACATGAGCGTGGCTTCATACCTGCGTTTGAAGTAAGTGTCGTGTTTTCATTTTAACGCCTAATTTATTAGCAAAGAACCAATCTCGTCTCTCTCATCTACCACCTCATTACTTTCTATTATTCCCAACTCTTCAGAATCTGGGCTAATATCTTTCCAACACCAAGAATAACAAACAATTTTGTGTGGTGAAGCCAAAGTAAGTAAGTACATAGTTACATGTTATAATCAACTCAACCTCAATCACGTCGCTTTGCTTCACTTCAACCAACGCGACAAATTTCTCATTAAATTGGGATTTGGGGAGAATCTGAGAGATCGATATTCATTTCAAGTGGACAAAGTCACAATTTGTGAGCTTAAAAGGAGTATGTACTATGCAGTGTTTGGTAATCGGTCTTTGCTCCATGCCCTAATTTACTTTGTATTTCATTTCGCTCACCATTTAGCCACATCCTCCATTTGCAGATCCGGTTGATTCCCGACAATGTGGTCAATAAAACCCAAGTGACAGGTTGGGCTGAAAGGATTGGCAAAAATCTCATGTTATCCTTGTGCTATATTTATATTGCTCTATAAGCTCTTTTTATCCCCTTCACGTGGACGTCAACGGACAGGGATTTATAAAAATAAGCTTGGTTATATAAAATAATTGGCCATTAAGGTATAAATAAGCTGGACAAGGCTCGTTTATCCGGTGGTAGTACAATCCTTATGGCTCATTTTGATTAAATGCACTCACAGTTTGGGTGAAAGCGGATCTTCAAACAAAGGCTTGGAGTAGCCAGGGAGAAAGATCCCTTGGTAATTTCCTCTCTCCACAAATGTGTGGGTGGTGTCTCCGTACTAATAATAATTATGCACAGCCCACAATTAAATTTACCCATACTAATCACTTTCCGTATTCATCTCAAATCATTACCGTTTGAATGGTTGCAAAACGAACTTTCCCATTTTCGTCTGATGCTTCCCAAACATCTCGTACTATCTCAGCACCTCTTGCTTTTGCTCTCTATATTTTGCATAATAAATATTTGAGTAGGAAACAAAAAAATCAATCCGCATCATTTTACCTTCACAATCTCATCCAAGTCCTCAACTGCAAAAGCAACATCTTTTGCTCCATCTCCATGCCTTATTAAATGGTCTCCCATTTCTTTGTTGTATGGCTCATATGCAGATTTTAACACGATTACTATCTGTTTTATGACATCAAGTTTATTAAGTGATGGTTAGTTGGAGTATGTGGTCGTTAAAAATTACCTTATTTTGGCGAACAACATGAGCGGCCACATCTCTAGATCCAGTTTCCAATCCCTGATATGCCATCATCTCAAAGCCCATTCGGACGCAGTAAAATGTTGCTGCCTAATTTGTAAATATACATATACCCAAAAATTAAATACCATGTAGTCGCTAACTATTCTTAAATGAATTTTGACAAGACCTGTTTAGCATTTCCGACCCAAAGGGTGAGATGGTCAAACCGAGAAAATTTGCCACTTGGGGGTTTAGGCCCTTTGTCTTCATAGCAAACTCCAATTACTTTCTCACTCTGAAATATTACAATTAAAATTAATTGCATGCTTTGCAAGTGGGTAAAAGTACCATTTTGACAGATTGACGAAAAATGCTCCAGCGTCCCTGACAGTTGAGTCAAGAATGGAAAGAAGGTTTAAAGGTGACTATCTAAAGGTAGTTTGGTGTGGCGTGACCATAAGAAAAAACTGGAAGTACACAACCATGACAATTAAAATAGTTGATCACGTTCGCAGTCCATTCTTCCATTTGTATCTACATACATATTGGTGGACCAAAAGTTGTTGATTGATGATGTGACATGGTCTTCGTCTCTTGTAGCTGTGGCACACTGCCACAATTGAAACTCTTTTCTCATTGGTTGAATTTAAAGGTGTGCTTGATAATTAAGTTGAAACTTGTTCACCAACAACTTTAATATCGCGAGGATTGAAACAACAATTCAAGGAAAGCTGCATTGGTTCAAGTCTCTGTTTTATTATTATATAATAATAAAATATCCAGTCACGACAGGTTTATCCAGATTCTTTTAAAAAAATAGTTATCAACCAGGTTTAAAGTGAAGTTTCCACTGCTGAATCATTTGTTAGTTTGTCTGTGGAAAATTTCTACATGATCAGGAAACATCTTAAAACGAGAAAACTTGGGAAAAGTTTTGAGCTTATATAGTTTTTTCAATTAAAAGCATATTTTTTATAATGCCTGCGGCTTGTTATGCTTTGATTTCCGTCCGTCAGATAATTTAAATAATTAAAATGAATTTATTATCAAATGAATGATAACCTCAAGACCTCCACTGAAGAAGCACGAATAAATGGCTACATTTTACTCTCTCTCTAAGAATATCCTCAATATGCATATATCAAAGGAATTATATATGCACATGAATTATTATTAATTGCCAAAAATGTCGTGCTTTACAGCTTTAATTATATATTTAGCAATTATTTTATTTAGCTTTTCTTTGAGACATTCAAAAGCAGAGGACTATAATTCTAAACTTCCTTTGATTTTAACACCATATTTGGAAAAGGGAGAAATAGAAGAAGCCAGAACGTTAGCTAAAGTCGCATCCCAAAAACATTTTGGAAATACAAATAGTTATTCGGGATTTTTTACAGTGAATGATATTTCCAATATATTTTTTTGGTTCTTCCCTGCTGAGGTATTCATTTAATTGAATGTACTATTTATAATATAAGCTTTGCTTATAATATATAATTTAAAAGACGAAAACGAAAAGCCCTCTTTTACTCTGGCTAAATGGGGGCCCGGGTTCTTCTTCCCAATTTGGGCTGTTTGTGGAAAATGGTCCATTTTATGTTAATGAGACTTCCGTTCAATACTTTCGGCAAACATCTTGGACAAAGACAAACGCTGTGCTTTACATTGACAGTCCAGTAGGAACGGGTAACTCGACATGTGAATTGACACAATCAGAAACTTTGTGCTTGAATTGAATTGAATTTGCAGGTTTCAGTTTTACAGATCAAGATTCTGGCTATTCAACGTCAATGGGAGACGTGACTAAGGGTCTACTCGACACACTTTGCCAATTCTTTCAACTTTTTCCAGAATACAACAGCTCAAAATTTTACCTTACTGGAGAATCATTTGCTGGCCAATATATTCCTAATTTGGCATTGAAAATCTTGGAGTACAAGAAGCAGCAAAATATTAACAGTTCTTGCTGCGTTTTTCCTGCATTATCAGGCATAGCGATAGGCAATGGATTCATCGATCCTGAAAATTCACTCAATTACTCTGAATTTCTTTACAACCTAGGACTAATTGATAGAAAAACTAAAGTTTTGACAGCAAAGCATCAAAAAGAGATTATTAAACTGATTCGACAAGAAAAGTGGAGAGAGGCGTTTAAGGTATCCGTTTATTTACTTGTGTTTGATTGGGCTTATGGACTTTTTTGCAGAAGTACGATGACTTTATTGGGTACAGTGGTTTAGAAGATAACTTCGTTTCTAATGTCACTGGTTTGAAATGCTATTATAACATTCTGACCTCAACTCGTCCTCCAGATTACGACTGGTACAAAAAGTTTGTGGAACAGGAAGAAATACGGGAAATAGTTCACGTAGGAAGCAAACGCCATTTTCAATCCGGGGACATTGTTATGAAAAAATTGGAGCATGAAATAATGAAATCTGCCAAGCACCAATTCGCTGCTTTGATTAAAAGTAAGCAAATCCTTGGCTAATTACAAAATTGATTAATTGATTAAATATAATTGAACACTTTTTTGTAGCCAACATTCCACTTCTTCTTTACAATGGTCAGTTGGATCTGATCGTGGCAAATGTTTTGACTGACTCTTTTTTGGCGACCTTAAATTTTACAGAGTTTGATCAATCTCCGAGACATATTTGGAAGCTTTCATCAACCAATGAAGTTGTGGGATATTTCAAGACGTATAAAAATTTTACAAGATTAACAATGAGAAATGCAGGTCATATATTGCCTCATGATAAACCAATTTGGGGCTATGAACTAATTCAAAATTTTATCACTGGAGTCTTTACTAGCAGTGGTATGGAAAAAAAGAAGCTACTCAAAACGGCAAAAGATCAATATTTTGACAAGATGAACCAACATAGAAATTCAGACATAAAATTATAGCTATTTTAAAATAGACAAAGAAAACAAAGGTTAGTTAAACTGAGCCAGTATTTATGAAATATTAAAAGAACACAATTGAATTTTCTCGAAACCTCTAATTCCATTTCAATTGATGAAATTCTTCCAAAGAATATGTATTCTGCATGAGAAAATGAGACGCCTTGTATTTTGCATGCATCCATTGTTCCATGGAGCGTGAGGGCTGTGCTGTGAGTGGGGATGAGGGGTGAGGGGACTTCCTCTGGGGGTTGGGTGGTAGTGGGGTTTTTGG
>JAQIXN010000711.1:0-30264 GCA_034698145.1 Proisotoma minuta
TTTGTGACAACTTGGAAAACACAATCAAAAGTACACCGGGACAAAAAATGGAGAAATATGATTTGCGAGAGTAAATTTTAACAATACATTCTACAATATTATGATTGAAAATAATCGATTTATTTTTCTAGTGCCTACTTTACGTTAATTACTGATATGATTTCTCAGAGCTGTTTTTCTGTGCGGTTGGACAACCCTCATGATCCAAACAATATGTTTGTCGATATTGTGAGAGAAGTAATGACTAGCGGAATAAATTCACCTCAGTGGGTGCAAATTTTATCATGTATGCACTTTAATTAATATAATAATATTATGACCATCCCATACTTATATCTTAATTTAATTGTTTTGTTAACATTCAGTTTCATTTCCGATCTTGGCTAAATTTAATCCGGTAATTCTAAACCCTGGGAAAGTTCGAGATTTTAATCAAATTTTGTTGCAAATGATGGAAACAAGGAAGAAATCTGGAGAAAAGAAATCTGATGTTGTAGACATGTGCTTGCAACAATTTGAGAAACTAGAAACTCCAGAATACAAAGCAATGAATATCACGAAAGAAACTATCTTATTTCAAGGATTTGTTTTCTTTTTTGCTGGACAAGATCAAATTAGCACAGTTAGTTCTTGTTTGATTTACCAAATACTAAAAAATCCCCAAGTTGAAAAAAAGCTATATGCAGAAGTTGACCAGTGGTTGGACAAACACAATGGGATCATAGAATATGGGAATTTATACGAACTTGTTTATCTTAATGCCTGTGTCACCGAGATCCTTAGACTTGTCTCCCTTTTTTCTAGAGCTAAAAGGGTTTGCACAAAAGATTGGGAAAGTAAAGAACACAATTTGAAGATTGAGAAAGGCACTACCATAATGATTCCTATCTGGGCTGCTAACCGAAATCCTAAATATTATGAAAATCCAGAAGCATTTGACCCCGATAGATGGATCAAAGAAAAGTCGCATCCGTATGCAATGACAAGCCTAGAAATTGCCCTGGCAGAAAGTTTTCCTACGATACGTTGATGTTGTTGAATTGTTTTGCTTTGAAATATTTTAAATTCCATTTGAGAGCAGATTCAAAGCCAATATTCATTCCAGGGGGACCTTTATTTACTCCACATTCCCAATTTTATTTTGATGTGACGCTAAGAAATTAAAATGGTCTAAATTAAAATTTTAAAACTATTATACAAAATAAAATTAATGTATTTTAACACAAACTTAAAAGTTTATAAATTCTAACTCATTTGTTTTTACCAATAATATAAATTTATCTTAGGCAATGGTGTGGGTTGGTTATCTAAAATCTGATCATATAATAATAAATAAGTTCTGCAACTGAGAACTTTTTAAAAGGATTTTATCTCCGACAATTCATAATATCTGTACATACAAATGTTGTTTTTAAATAAGTAAGTGCCATTGTTTAGTGATATAAATATTTTGTTTAGTTCATTATTCTTTCATTGTCCAAGTGTTGATTTGTTGCTGATTGTCTCTTTGCCGAAAGAGATTGCCTTGGGATGGGTGAGATTCCCTACGGAGAAAGTTGACTCGGATTTCTTTTGTTGATCTTGATTTTTTTTTGCTCTGCTTCAAGTAATAATGTTTAAATAAAATCCAAATCTGTTGAGAAACGGAAAATTAAATGTCAACTTCTAAATAAAAATATTTATAGGAATATTTTAGATTGAAAATGGGTACATTACCAAACAATCAATTTGTTAAAAATTGAAAGAGAACACAAAATTATAATGGATAGCAATGCATTTTTTAAAAAAAGTCAATGCATTAGTGCTGAGTTGTAGATTAGTAGAAAACGATTAAAAACCAGATGAAATGAAAGCAGGCAAATGGAATATAATTCCTGCTGTTAGCTCCATTGGACATTTCGTGTTCAAAGCCGATGTTGCCGACAAGTGTAAAAAGATTTTGATAACATATTTGTAAATTGTAATTGTAAATTGTGATGCAAATAATGGTAATAAAATATGAAATAAGAGCATTTTAAACCAGTTTCTCCTTGTAATTTATATCAAAAATAAATTAACCTCAGTTTTGTACAGATAAAATCTGTACAGGTAGTCCAATAAAATTGCAAACTAGAGAAAATATATTTGTACAACCATAAACTTGAGAAAAGTTTACACAGTTCTATAACTTCTATAAAACAAGTCTATAAGCAGGAAGGATTAATTATTATCTTATCTGAGCATTTTATCAAATGCAAAGAAACAAATTTACTAAGCTAGAAATAATTGTTATTTTAAAATATGTTTTTCTATATCAAAAATGGGCTGAAGAGGAAAAATCTCATCAATCATTTTTATCAAATTCATTGGACACAAAGACTAAATAAAGTTATCCCTCAACTTTTACATACATTTGAGACAAAGTGTTGAGCTATATAATAATTAATTGATAACAAAGTCACTGGACTATGATGAAACAGTTAAAATTTTAAATAAATTATTTAATCACAAGCTTTCCCAAATAGCTTAAATTAATGAAGATTACCTGTCTAATCCTGCCATTTTTTGAAACTGTGTTTTGACCTATCTAAAAACCACTTCTTGCTGACATTAATTTATATAAGTTAACATCCCTTAGCCAGTCCCCAAAAGCAGGGGACTCGAATAAACTTTTGGGGAGAATTGAGAAAAGTCATGCAATCATTATGGTAAAATGGGAAACAACTTATTTAGAAGTAATCTGCAACAGTCAAACTTATTTTTATTTCACGTAATTTGCAACGTATATATGTAGCGTGCCTACAGGAGATAAAATAAATTTTCACAAATGCAATGTAATCAGATAATTAAAAAAGTCATATCAATAAAATTTACTAATTTGCCTCAAGGGTGTGATGGCAAATCGATAAATATGTATATAAGTCTGAATTCGAGTTTTAACTCTGATTGCATAACATTACAAGCTATTTATTTATTGTAGATGTTGATCTGGATCGAAAGTATTGAAACCAAACTCTTTTTCTTTTGTTGGGAGATGAGCCGTGAATTAGTTATTTAGACTCATCACCAGCAGAAGAAGAGCAATCTTCAAAGATATCTGATGGGATTAGGCCAGAATAAAATTCACATCAGCATTTAATCACCATCCACTAAATCTAATTCACCATATTTCCTCCAGCCTTTAATTCATGTCGGAGCCGCGTTCATGGTTCGGTATCGAGAAGTCTAATCAAAAAAGTAAAGTGCTAAAGGGTTTAATAAGAGGGTGATCGTGTTTCAGTCCCTATTATTTCTTCTAATGACTAATAACTCCTTCCTCAGCAAACCCAGTCACTCTTGCATTAAATTTAAATTACTCTTCGTTCTTTCTTCATATGCAACCACACAAACCCTTCTTTCTTTCCCATTTAGAAAAGACTCATTTGTCCAGGAAAATTGCCTTTGGTTAACTTTAAAAAAAAAACATAATTCCAAAGCATAAGTATGGAATCAGATTATTGAAATCAAGCGTTTAAAAAAAATAAGTACGGAATACTCATCGACATATTTATATTGGCTCGCACAACTAGCCAATTTGAATGTTTAACAAAATTTAAAAATTATAAACAAAATTCTGGAATATCAGAGCCTTTAAAGTTCTAATTATATGAACTATTTATGTCATGCATTTGCAAGGGTGTATTTATAGCTAAATAAAAACGACAAGTGCATCTTCTTCACATTTGTCTGACGAGATGTTAGCGTCTGTGGTTGTTTGAGATTAGCGTTTGTAGATGAGTTTGTTTGGCACCTCCCAGAGCCTCAGTTGGGTGGAGGCTTCCTCGGCCAATAAACCAATATTTAGGTGTGGCTTTGTTTAAGGCGCATGTAGCGGGAGGGGTGCGCAAGTAAATATTAAACTTGCACTGAAAGAGAGTACAATAACCAGTTTGTTCAGTTGGACTTGTAATCTTTTAACACAACAACATGAACGATATTCAAGCAGCCCTAGCTAACTCAACAACCAAAACTACCTAATCCACTCTGTATACTCTTCGCATTCACCCTTAAGTAAAGTTAGTTTCTCTCTGAGCCCTAGGAAAACAACATCAAAAAACGAAATCTCATTCCGCTACCCACCCGATATCAACAAGCCTTCGGGTGACTTTGCTCATTCCATGAAATCAAATATTAACACTAGGACTCTAAACAAAATCCTCATTGAGTGTCTAGGCTTGTTTGAAGTAACTTTAAAAAAGTAACATACAGTAATACCTAATGTTTTCCATACATAACTTACTGTAATTTCAGTAACATTCAAGCTAATAAAAGTTTCCACTATAAACATAATTATTTCTTGAGACTTTTAATAAAAAGACTGATAACAATAGATCTCTTACAAATGTGAATTTGGGTTTTAAACTTGATCTCAATTTTGTTTGTGGCAGAGAAATGAAAGTTTTATAAAATTTACTGTGGTGAAAGTTGGTTTTTTGTGTAAAAAAAAGTGAAAATGCCTCGGCCATCCAGAGAAAGTTATGGGGATCAGAAGCCACCGTATTCATACATCAGTTTAACGGCAATGGCTATTTGGAGCTCTCCTGAAAAAATGCTTCCACTTGCCGATATTTATAAGTTCATCATGGACCACTTTCCGTATTATAGGTAAGAAACAGTTTTACGCCTAATTAAAATTTAATGATCTTTTTAAAAGCCAAGTGGGCAAAATTTTAAGTGTCAAGTTTGAAGTGCAAAGAACCACAAATCAAAATTGGTTTTGTATTTTTAATGAATGCAAACTTGTTACTTGTTGGGTCGTAAATTTAGCACTTGGTATTTTAATAGCTTCATAAAGTTTTGCAAATATAATACAACTCATTTTTGGAAACTAGTATAAATATTTTAAAATCATGTTTATTGTTTACAGGAAGAATACTCAGCGCTGGCAAAACTCTCTGAGACACAATCTATCTTTCAACGATGTATGTTGACTTATAAAAATAAAAGCAAATTAAACTTTGATACTAATATTTTGTTTGTTTCTCTTACAGTGCTTCATCAAAGGTAAGTAAAACATTCTGTATTGGAGGGTATTTTGAGATGATGTTTGCTATTGTTTGCTTGAAAGACGTCAACCATTCTTTGTCTTGTCCCAAAAATGTTACCCAGAGCAGGGGAACGTGAACCCCTTTTTTATATTGTCTCTTAATTTTCTCATGAGCCTTGTCTTTATCATGTTTTAACTCTTGCGGCTTTCTCCGTTTTTGTTGGTTGTTGACCAGGAAGTTTCTTATTTTTAGGCAGGTACGAATTAATTAGTTTTAAATTCTTTTTGAGACATGGCTGCAACAGCAGTTTTGGCTTTATTTCAATCATAAGTTAGGCATTTATTTATTTTTTGTAGGTTTTCATTTTGTTTTATTTTTTCTTTTGTCCACTTTCACTGGTAAATTATTATTGTACTATAATTTCTGAAAGTCAATTCCCATTAATTGAAAGTTGTTCTCCCTTATTCTTTGATTTATTCTAAGTGTATTTTTTTACCCTTCTTTTCGAGAATTTTAAAAACAAACTTGTGGATCTGTACGCAGTCGCCTAAATTTTTGTCATCTAAATATGCTTCTTATTTGTCTTCCTTTATCTCTTCAAACCATCCTTGATGTCTCATATGTACCTCTTCTTCATTACGTTTTTCTCACCAAAATTTGGGGTTTAGTCATGCTCATCATATGTCATGTCTTTCCAGCTTTACAGTATGGATAGATTTGAATACATATATTGGTTGAAATAATAACCAGAGCATGTAACTTTTCCTCTTCCGCTTATTTATCTGAGGAATGCTAGAAGATATTGGAGAATGCATGGAAGGCTTAGTAAAGGTGAAAGTAAATCAACTCTCACATCCACAAAAAATACCATATTTTGAGGGATCGCCTGCATTTCTTTGCTCAATTAGAATACTTTTAGAAATAGCATTTAAACTTTCTTCATAAATATGTCCTTACCACGCCCCCCAAAAAAGTCATTTCTGTTTTGGACAATAATCATAGCATTGTTAGTTATGCTACACAATTTTGCTCTTTGAAACGTGTCTCATCTTCTTTTGGATGATTTCATATTTATTAAAAAAAAGTTTGGAGGCAAGATGAGAGTTACTTATTTTTAAAGACCCGAGTGTATAATTTATTTGCAGAGCAGTCAGGACTTTTTCTTCAAAATGTAATGATCAACAGATTTTTAGTGACATTTTAAATCATTCAAGCAAACAATTAAGCAGCAAACATTTTTTTTATACCTGTGAAAGGTTGACTATTTAAAAAAAAAATCTTCATTTCTAGTTCCAAGAAGACCTGATAGACCAGGGAAGGGGGCATATTGGACGCTTCATCCCAACGCATTAAGCATGTTTGAAAACGGTTCATTTCTCAGAAGAAGAAAGCGGTTCAAGTTGGCAAAAATTGACAAAGACTTTTTGACAAAGACTTTGGGTCCTTCGTTCAATTCTTCACCTGGGCCCATGACCTCAATAACCCCCATCCCTTCATCCCCATCTGCAAACTCTGCTACCACTCCTCCAAGCTCTAATCAAAATGGGATCTCAATGTCATCAATGGACATGTCCATGTCACCCCCAATTCCAGGGATGATCCCAAATCCTGCATTTATGTCATCTCAATTTTCTCACATGGGAAATCCACAATTTGGAGTGTCACCATTTGGTCCAAATGGACCTCACCCAATGTTCCTCAACAGTAGCGTATCGGATGCTCGACTTTTGGCCGCAGCAGCTGCAGCAGGTTACCCCACAAGAGATCTTTACTCTCACCCTCATCATCCCCACTACTCTCATATTCCCCACAATAATGGACTTCATCCTGGTCATCACCCTGGAATGGGAATGTCTCCAAAAGATTTTGAAAATATTCGGGAAGCCACTCGTGCAATAAGATCTCTGAGAGAACAACAACAACAACAATGTGGAAAGATGGGCAGAGTTCAGTCCCTATCTGAAATGGATCTCTCTCCTCCAGTAAAAGTCCAAAGTCGCCCCGAAACCAACAATGAAAAGTCGGAGAAAGCAAAACTAGAAAAAGATCAAAGCCAACATAAAATCAAGCGAAGGGGTGGGAATTCAAACAACTTTTCCATTGAAAATCTTATAGCCAAAGATAGCAATAGTGATAAAATTAACAACAACAACAACAATAACGATAAAAACGAAGAGGATGAGGACAAGTCAGATGAGGAAGAAGAGGATATAATTATGGATGACGACGAGGACGATCGTCCCACTTCTGTCATCTCTGACTCTGTCTCCTCAGCCATAACGGGGAATGAGATGTCGGGTAATGAAAGTACTCGTAGTAGATCCACAAGCCCTGCAGTCTCACTTTCTCTCGCATCCCAAAAAACTTCCATAGTCTCACCTTCCCCAAAGGGAGCATCCCCAACTAATGCATTGAGAAACGGTGGAAGCAACAACAATAGACTTTCTCCTGCAGTTGCCGTCACTGCTGCCAACCTTTTACCAGCTTATCCATTTTATGCTGCAGCATTTCTCTCAGCCCAGTCATTGTTGTACAATCAGCAGTATTTTGGAAATAGTCCTCAAAATAATAGCCACAGTCATCACCATCAACAGCTACAGTTGGCTGCTGCGGCTGCCGCAGCCAACAATGGTGGGGGTGGTCTAAGTCCGTCTTCCCTGCAAAGGCACTATCCATTTAATTCGGGAATTAATATCTCTAACCCTGCTGCTGCTGCAATGTTGTTCTCGGGCAAGAATTTGTCGGGATTGTAAGTTTAAATATTATATACTTAGTACTTACTTAAATTCACATGCCATCAGTATTACTAGTTTTAACAAATTAGAGAATGTCAAATAATGCCCCGGTGAAAAGTTGATGATTTTGTGTTTGGTTTTGTTCATCGTGATAGACTCAGCTCCTATTAGTGTTTAAGTAAAAGAAGGAATCATAAAAATACGAGTAGTAAAGGACAATTCGAATAATACTAATTTATAATTTTCCCAATGGGATTGTGCCACAAAGTTTTAAATGTGCAAATATTTTAATTTATATGTAACATGCAAACTAATTTATTGTTGACTGATTATATTGTTACTTTTAAATTATTATTATCATTATAATTCAAAGTAAAGACGCTTAATTTTACAATGTGCAGAAAGTACTTATAATATTATGTTTGTTATACATAATTTATGCGTCAAGTCAAGCAAATTATTGTCGCTCGTGTTTATTTTCCATTCCAATAATTTCATTTGTTGCAATGTTATATGTATGTATAACCGAAAAAACTAAAATCTTAAATCCAGAGTCAGTAAATAAAAATAGCGACAAATTCGCAATAGAAGAAAGAAATACATTTTTTCGACATTTGGGGATTTATTTATACAACAAAAATGCATGAAAACAGAGACGTTTGAAATGTCACGTAGTCCAGTATATTTTCATTTATTCATTGCATATCTATACTTGGCAGAAATAGAAACAAAAAAATGTCATGAAATAGAAACAAAAACGGATGTCATTCTGATGATATTATTACACAACATACTTTACTTTACTCAAGTATATTTTATTAAAGGATTCAATTTAGTTTAAGTGAAGCAGACAAAGTTTATGTACCTGGACAAAATTACCAAAACATTAGCATTATATATACGTAACGGGGAAAAGTATCACGTAGCATGCAAGTCAAAGGGTACTCAAGTATAGTTGTCATAAACATTGCCAAATCCTTACTGAAATTGAAGCAATAAAGAAAATGAAATATTTGATTGCAAGAACGCGTATTAAATAACACTGAATGTCATCTGTGTTTTGGGACAACACGAGAACTGGCTCCGGATTACCAACATAAAATATTGTTTTACAAGGACATTTACATATAATGGGAGAGGGATTGACGACAATTGTCGACGGCCCAACTGACATGAAAATGGGAAACTCACTTAATATTATAGCAATAATTACATTAGAGAACAGGTGGATGGACATATTATTTTGTCATTCTCCCCCAAAATACAATAAAACGAATAAAATGATGGACAATAAGTTACCCAAATTATTGGATGATGCACAGCTCACTTTGCTAATTGATTTTAGGAACCATAAAGAAGTAAAACAATGAAAAGTCAAGCAGCATTTGTTATTTTCTGTTGTATGATTATTACTCGGTAATTTCCCTTTCGTTCACAATTCATGTGCCCCTGCTCATCCTTTGTCCCTCAAATATATATATAAGTGGTCTTATTTCTGTGAGGTAACTGTTACAAATAAAGCTTATTCAATAATATATTTTTGATTTTATTACTACCAAAGCTCCAGTTTATTTCCAACACAAGTCAAGCATATAATCATTAAAGACCACAGGGTTCCAACTTCTCTAGCGAATTTTTGATCTTAAAATCTTTTACAGCGATTTTATGAACACGGCCATTGCTACTGGGTTTTTATGATATTGGCAGGTATAAGAAGATTTATTCCCACGCCATTTTGTTCTGGTCAGTTTTTGCCACCTAAATAATAATGATGACGATGCGTTTTATGTAGGTTTAGCTAGTCGTATAACTTAACTAAAAGGCATGCTAAATTTTTATTACATACATAATCCAATAGTCCAATTCAACCAGCGGCTAGATTTATTGAGCCCAACTATCAATTGTTTGCAAGTTGCAATATTTCAGACTGATGAACTCAACTCCCATAACGTCTCGCCTATCATCATCGACAATCTGTTTATTTCAATAAATACATGCAGAGTTAATGATGTGGTCAGTCTGCTGATATAATCTGTGAACAAATTAGTCTCAACCCTGCCCACATTTCATGTTGACATTTTCGATTACAAAATAATTTTGTTGGATATGAGAATATATACATTCAAAGGAGACTTTGCGTAGCAAATCAAAGCTTTATGCATTAAAGTACTACTTGAGCTTGCTGTTGAAATTGAGTTCGGCAAGTTCGTGAGATTTGAATTTGTGTATAATTGAGCGAATCGACATGATCGGACTTGTGCCATTTGACAGATCTGACATGGTAATTTTACCTAATTCGATTTGGACTATTAGCAACACATATATTGATCTTGCATTTATTGAAAGAGACTAGAATTGACCCTAATTCACCTGCATGATGATATATTATAAATAATTCTCTTTTTGCTCCTAGGCTGTAATTTACTTTTTCCATTAGCGATGATGGTATGCGAAAAGTTTACTTTAAAGTGTAAAATCAGAGCAAATAATGGTTTTATCAATAGTTGAGCGATTCTCCCATTAGGGATAATTATAAAGGCTTCTTTCTCCATCCGACAATAACATATGAATTAATTTTACCTATGTATTGTGTACTCTTCCATTATGATATGAATAAACACCAAGGATGTTAAAGAACAAGAGGAACATTAATTTTTAATTATGTACAATTGATACTCATCTCCTCACCACATTTATTTGCAGAATTCCCATAAATAAAATTAAGTGTTTGCAATTCCATCCTCAAAGATATTAGTATATCACACTCACTGTATTTTCTTCCTTCAGTGGTGGCATTCTCATACAAAGCGGTATTCTCTTAATATCATTAAAGTTTACGATCATATAAGAACCCTAATCATGAAAAATTAATTGTCCGTATAGTAGATTCATAGAAATTCAAATACGAGTACAGTGTTTTCACAATGCTTATGCACATATTTTTGTGTGAGTAATACATGAGAAGAGCAAGTTTTTCTAAAGCATATAATTATGGGCAATAATGTGCTACAGAATGAATTAATTTTCCTCAATTAGCGCAAATAATCTTTGAACTATCTAAACATTAAATCTGCTGATCTACCAATTTAATTTACCAAATGTATACAAATTGCGAATCAAAGAAGTCAAGGTGTTTAATTGAAATTGTGATGTCTACTGAAGAAGTTCTAAAGATGCGCATCTTCTTTTTTTGTCTACACGCTTTTACAATATTATTTAAACTAGGTTGGAATTTACTTTTAAACAACTCTAACCAAATGGAATTTATCTCGTCTATTGTACAATACCCACATAAATGTATATTTACCCATTTAATTATCGTTGGATAATTCCATATTTCCTCATTATTAGCACGTGTAAAAAAAGAAAAGAGAGCAGTGAACATTAAAGGATTTATATGGGACTCTGCATGGGGTAAGTTTACTAATTAGCAAAATTCTGGATATACGCTAATATCCTTCTTTTTATTGCAAAGATGTTTTAAACTAGATAAAATTAAATGAGGGAAACGTCCCTTGTGATCATTCCTCCTGGTTAAATTAATTTTGCAGACGTTACGAAATATTCCTGAATGAGAAAAGATACAAATCCGCTCCAATTTATCGCCAGCAAGTAGATGTTAAACTTTTATCCGTGAAAATGAAAAGTTAAACAAACTTCACTGTTGGTGGCCACTTTAGTTTACTTAAAAATGTACTGTTTTTGTTGGATTGCGTGCGTCTCACGAAGCATAAAATCTACAAAGTAAAATTTTAAATATACTTTGACCCGTGCATAAGTCAAGCAAACTATAATATTATGCCTTTGCTTAAAATTAAAGAGTTGAGATAACTCGAGCAATGTAATAAAGTGTTGAGTAAATAGATATAAATTAAATCAAACTAAACGAGAAAGGGGAGGTTCAGTCAGTTTAACAAGAAGGAAGTCAATAAATATGGAGGCAGCCTGAGACTGAAAATGAGCAAATTTTACATTGCACATTCATATCAATTTCTAATAATTGAATTTGTCTGACTGTGACTTCAAGTTTATATGTATTATTATACAAAGCACCTGGCTGAATTTGAACTGCATGCAGTCACTCGCGAGGTGTTCCACAGTAGGATGCAATTCCGGTTCATAAAATTCAATTGCATTTTATTACACATATGCATATGAATTTCAATTCAACAATTTTACAGCAAAATGCAAACAAACAGCTCATTATGTGTCTATTAATTAATATTAATAAAGGAAATTTAAATGTCAAAAAATGTCAATTAAGAATATTTATTATGTAAACTCAATTAAACAAATTAAACCACAACATTATAAACCCTTTAGTTGGTAATATATAAAAACCTATAGTATATAATTAAGTTTTAATTCCGCTTCTTGTTGCCGTCAAAAAAATTTACAAAGTGCAATCAACAGTTGCCTTAATTTCATATTTGTGAAATTTATTCATACATCAAATACAATAATTTAACAAGAGTAAATAAATTAGATGACATAAGTATTATAGCTACTTCCGTTTTCGCATACGGCAGATGCACCCACAAAGAAAGCATGCTATTATTATTACAATGAGATATGTTGAGAAAAGGAGAGCAGAAAACAAGTAATTTGCACTAAAGCCTCATTCAAAACAATAACTGATGGCTGTGTTGATTCCAACTGATTATTCCAACAAATTAAGTTGAACATTTATTGAACGTGTTTAAACTGAACAAATTGACCTGAGGAAAAACAAACTGTGGCAAGCAAAACTAGTCTAAGACTAATTAGTTTCTGCCGTAAAAATTATTTATTAGTTTGCCAGCCGGTAATAAAACAACTAATAGAAATTCCACTCTGTAATTTCATTTTATCAGGTTTAAACTCAAGTGTTTAGTTAGATGCACATAGTATAACAAAATGGTCAGTTCTTGAATATCGCCCAAATTCAAATATTGCACGGTCCCAATATCTACTTGCAAATTCGCAATTGTATTATATGTACATGCCATATTCATTAATACGTTAGTTTCGTGAGTTGTAAAACAAACTATTAATGTGATTAGAATACAAATAAATGACAATACTCGCTCCATACAAGCTTATTTATTTTTCTTAGTTGATTTAAGCAGCAAATTTACCACTTGTTTTGTCATCCAAGCGTGAAAGGAAATGTAAAATAATAAAATGTTTACTTGTATAAATGAATTGTAGTTTTGCTTCTTGCAAGGTAGCTTAAACAGAATCGACGTTTATTTTATTAAACAAGCATGCACTGGGGGCTTTTGCACAAAGGTAATAAAACAGTGGGGTTTTGTATGTACACCGGTGAGCATTTTGTTACATTATCCCATCCTATTGCAAACAGTGAGTTTAAGGGCTTGGGTTAATTTACATGAGACTGTTGTCGGTTCCTTTTTGACACAAGGGCTTCTGTTTATTGATGCTGGTCAATCGGATTTGTCTTTCTTAAAAGCACAGACGAAAAATGTGAGGAGACTGAATGCTTAAAAGAATATGGAATGCCAGGTAAAAACAGGTTTTAAAAGTAAGTATGTATTTATAATTTTCAGGTAATTGACACGAGTTTATGTATAATTGTATATGAAATGCACGCACATTTTGCTCACTTTAAAATTATTCAGAAACTTTAAATAAAGTTTAAGCCACTTTCAAAATTTAATCTCATTTAAATAGTTTAATGAATTATATTCCATGTCTTGTCATCCCTCTTATTTAGTTGACTAGTCGTTATTTTTAGAAATATTTTTCTTTAACAGATTCCATTTCTATTTAATAAGCAATAAGTAATCATAAAAGACTTGCGGTTTGATTGGATATAATACGAGGAAAGAGATGCCGACAATCTTGTACCGAAACGGAGGAAGTTTAAGAAAAAATGAGAGTCCTTATACAATTCATTAAATACAAGTACCACCATTTCTTAAATGGATTAGTTGAAGTGGCTGCAAAGTAAATTGAGATTATTATTGGGTAGTGGAAGGATGTAATAATTTCTGAGGTGCAACTTGTGGATCTCTATTAGTTGGATGAGATTGGATTTTACACAACTGTCAAAGGACGGATGAAAAATTGGTAAATTAAATGGTTGGCTGAGTGTCGGCACACGTGGAAGCAAAAACAGCAATTGGTTATGTGGATGGAATGGAGTTTTGACACCATTTAAACCTAATCGCTTGTCAATTCAAAATCATCATTACATGGCTTTAACAAATTTCATTATGCTCATATATTTTAATGCAATGACAAGTTAGCAATTTAAGCAGATTCCAGAGTTTAATAAAATATCATTACAAACTGATTGATTCGTATATATACGTACATTATTCATGGTTCCATAAAGTCTAGTCCATCATCAATGCAGTCTTTATGTCTACGGATGTTTGAACCACATTCCAGATTCAAAAGTAATTATTATTCCAGTATCTTCTCCCTGGTTGGCCAGTTTGTGTACAAACCGATTAAACATGTTTATGTTAACTGTTCAGTTCAAATTGAGACAAAGGGTTCTTCCTCTGAGTATTGGACTTGCCTATGAATATATTTGAATGAATGATTTGGAAATGGAACAAATGGAGTGAATCAGAAGTAAAGTTAATGAGTAAAGCCAACTTCCCATTTCCTCGCACCTGCTTCCTTCAACAATCAGCAAACAAAACTCATTTCCATGCTCAATGTTTCTACAATTTATCATGCTGTATAACCAGTCCATATATTTTATTCCGAAATAACTTTGTAGACAGATCAATTTGCAATACGGAAGAGCCAACAAAAAATAAAAAAATAAAGGCTTTTATAGTTTATTGGGTATTGAAGCTTTAACGGCTTTGAAAACAAAGAAGAGAGCTTGAGACTTTGGATTGGAGAGGATTAAGTCGTGTTCATTTTTGCTACTGGACAGCAAACAAATGTCAGTAGTTTTTGTGACTTTTTAAAGACAAGCAAAAAGGAAAGTACTGTAAAACCAAGAACAAAGTCAACGTTTGCAAAAACTTTGAATTAAATCAAATTAAAGTCAGAATTTTCTCTTAAAATTAATTTATTGCCCCAGCACTTTCAAGAGTCAGCAAAAACTAAATTAAAATAAAGATTTTTTCTCACCCTAATAATCTAATCTTGAACCCGCATCCCCTTAAGAGAAGTACCTTTTTACAAACGAACAAAACCCATATATCATAAAAATACATGATACATCTTCTTTCTCTCTTTCCAGCAGAGGTATTATTGCGTATTCGTGGTCAGTGGTGTTAAGCATTTAATAATGATAACTATTGGTTTTGCTATTAATGCGGTACTCGGCAAGTCACAAAAGGATTAAAAATCTGACAGCTTCAATATTTATTACGAATTACTAATGGTTGATTATTTTGCTGTGAGAAACACGAGTAATTAAAACAAGCTGCAAAATAGTAAAAGTGGAAACTAATTACCCATGCTATTATTATTATGAATAATGTCAACAGTCAAACACTTTACTTGATGGGTTGTTTGGTTATAAAAAGAGCAAGACTTGGTTTTTGTTGGTGTGGATCTTTGCATGAAAACAATAGTTAACAGGGTATCACATTTGGGGTGAGATAATTGTGTAGGTAAACCATATAAAGAGTTTCAAGTAAAGTTCGTTACTGGAGGAGAGTGGCATGGCACAACCAATTTACTAAATAGGATTTATTTTACATTACACGGTGCTGGAGATTATAGTTTGTAGAATGGAAATGGCTGTTTACATTTTTCAAGCCTATTTCCTCGACGAAGAAATGAAGGGATGATTTATGCCACCTTTTTCGGCATGCCTTTACCCCTTTTATAAATACCAATACCAATAAAAATGACCGCTCCAACTGCTAACTAACTATTTCAAATGGACAACAACACAACTCGTTTTTCACGCCCTTATTTAAGGCTTTTGCTCCAAGCTCAACTTGTAATTCTACAATAGCTCAAGATTTGTCTCATCTCGATACTTAACTGAATGAGCTTACAAGTTAAAGTGTTTCTTTGTGTGCATTGTAATTCTAATTTCTCTCACCTTTATAATTTCTGTTTCGCTGGCTTGTTCAGTTTTATTATTACTCCTTCCCTCTTTCTTTGTAACACACTCCATTCCCATTACGGACAATTCAAAAAGCCAAAATATAATTCTCTAAAGTCAATAATACCAAAGAAAATATGTTAAAATGTCATAATGTACGGCATTATTTATATAGAGCTACTAAAGGGAATTCCTAATAGAGAAAGACAATTAAGATTGAGGCTGATTTTCTTCACGATTTTAATGTATAAACCCGATTTTTTCTTTTGTTCATGCTTTACTTTATTCTAACAGCATATTCGAGCATAAGGAATTTCACACTGCAATAAATAATTGGAGGAGGAAAACTAACTGAGAGTGACAGCATTGAAATTAAATTTAAATCGGTCAAAGTGGGTCCGTAACAACTACTTTAGAAAATAATGGTTGGTTGCTTAATTTAAGGTAACACTCCGATCGGGTACTCGAATGGCTGACCAACTTTAGGATTTTCAAAATAAAGTTTTCTTTCATTCCGGAATCCGTCAAAATGATATTCCATGTAGGCCCTTATAAAGAAAAGCATCGGATGGACAACTAATATTTAAAAATATTTTTATTAGTTCTATATTCTATAAATGATTCCACGGCTTAATAATTTTCAACTTACTGACACAAATCAATCCAATGATTGTCTCGCGACTGTTTTCATGCATCAAATACTCCATCATATAACCGTACATTGCCAAAGGCATTGCCATAAAGTTGATTACCTGCATTAGGCACAAATAAATTATCAATTTAAATTAATTAAAATGTTAATTCGTCCATGCATACATACTAAAATAAATGCTGGGGCATTTATAGTTGACAAATGTGGAATCTCAAAAACAATAGCAGCCAACAAATCCCAAGTAATAGTGATCAAAGAAAGAGGAATCATTGCTGCAGCCACAAATATGCAAATCTAACACAAAATACTTATTAATAATATTTGGCTTCTGTGATAGACATTAAGCAGTTATTTGGGCATAACTATACTAACTTGATGTTTAGGAATTGTATGGGCTGCTGCAAAAACATCAGTCTTGGCAGCAAAATTTTTCAATTTTTCCAAAAATGGATATTTGTTTCTTTTCTCTTCTGCTTCAAGATGATCAGCTATAAGCTTTTCTACATATTCGTCATCAAGTTCTTGCTAAAATGATTTTTTTTTTATAAATTTTTTGATATAGTAATATAAATATTTAAATTACTTGAGCCTTGGCTTCTTTATACAGTCGAAGTCTATCTCCTTTAAGAGATGATGGGAGTTCATTGTGCGTAATTGATTGTTTCTTTGGTCGAGAATCACTTTTCCTACGATTGTTATGTTGAGATTCTTTAGCTTGTTCATCTGGAAGAGTGAAAGTTTCTGACTTTATGCTTGCTTTCTTTTTCGAACTCTTAAAAATATTACGATTCAATATTAAACATTAAATGAAAAATTGGATTTCATATAATAGTTATAATACTTTTTCGGATAGTGGGATATGAGAAGATAAAGGTTCTGCTGTTGGCGTGTGCTTTTTTGATCCGTCTGAATAATTTCCCAAACGAGTCTTACTTATATTTTCTACTGCAGCTTTGCTCTTTTCGTTTTCGAAAACAATTCGGTTTTCTTGTTTTGCAGGCATATTTTATGAGTACTATTTACAATACGAATCAGATCCGAGGCTTACAAAACCAGTTCCATAAACATTATTTATAAATAATTGGTCATGGATGCATAACGTTAAAATCTCCATTGGTTTTATCCCAGCTAAAAATTGACCTAATTCGAGTAATTAAAAAATATCCAGACGGCAACCACAAAGAAATAAATCTGGCTTAAAAATTTGTTTTGTATGTATGATATATGATTATTAGAAACCAGATATGTTAGATGCAATATTCTTTTTTTTAATGCTGTGTTTGTCCTTCCTAGATTAATTTAATTTTTATTTTGGCCAGTGTTTGGACTATAAATTACAGCAAAACTAAGCCATTCTCATTATGTCATGTCAAGCTGCATGTCTTCAGTCTTGTTCATTCATTCACCGATATTTATGTTTGTGTTTAAAAATGTCTTGTGAATAAAAATGACTCAATCAAACAAAGAGTGCAAACTATTTAAAAGTCTGGTTTTAATTCTGGTTCTCTGCGGGATGCTCCCGTTTTCTCAGCCTATGCAACAATTAAATTTATTCATTCATTCACGATGACAAGGGATTCACAAGTTTTCATCCCATTTAACTTAAATTCAAAGAGGCTGAAGGAATTTTTAATGAAAAGGTGAACGAGGACCAGTTTTAATTATGCAGAGCACAAGATGTCAAACATTACATTAGCATAGCTAAGTAGCTAATATTTACCAGACGAAACCAAGTTTGCTCTGAATAGAAAAAAGACGCCGGCAAAAATGAAGAACACGATCACAAATGACAATCGCAACTGGTCTCAGCAGGAAAGCTCAGTCAACAGCTCGCGTCTTTTTATAAAGGAACCGGTATTTCATTGATCCAGATCTGGATCAGGAATAAAATAAAATTAAGCCAGCCATGCAACAGTTGACTAGAGGATAATCGTATCAAATTCACTGGAAAACTGGACATGGGAAGTGTGGTTTTCTTTGGATTTGGTTTTATTGTGGTTTTCAGAACTTGGTGTGGGAAATAATCTTGTCTCATTCATATCATGACTTGCCAATCCAGTATCTCACTCCATCAACAATATAATTTAATTTCAAGAAAATATTTGGACACGAATTTTTTCATTCTTCAGCTTCAACATTTCAACTGACCACACAAAAGTTGTTTCCAAAAGAGTTGAGTGGCCAAGCAGGGATACAATATGACCATAATGATGACAATGATCAGATGTCAACTCTAACAGCTAAAGTCACATATTCAAATCATATCCCAGTTTGAAAAAAGGAAGAAGGCATTTTGACATTTTGGTCAATTGAATTTAATGTGCCATGTATTGTTGTATCATCAGCGTCTCGTTATCAAGAATTATGTTGCGTTATTATTACATGTGACCAATATAAAAAAAATCAGATTTGAAAAGTTGTACCATCAACACTTTCTATACACCTTGTTAGCATTCATTTGTAGTGAAAGCTTTTAAAAAATGTTTGTACGCTTATTTTTTCGTTTGATGTAGGTACATAAACTGGGTAGAAAAGCCATTTTGTTAATAAGGGTACAATTCCAGCAATAAATATTTTAATAAAACTTCTCATTTTGTAGAATCCGACCACACACAAGTGTACAAATTGTCTCTGTTAAATACAAAGAATGGGAACACGTTCTTACATATTATAAACAATTTTAGACGTTTTATGATCAAATGTCATAGGTTGGTAAGTGTGGCATTAAAAGTTGTAAATATTTGTATTTACACATCACGAGGTTATAAAACCACCATACTTGTTGTATCAGCAATATAATTACAGAGCATACAATTTTAGTATTTTTAACAAGAAAATGCCGGACCTAGCTTTCCATCTTTAGATCTCTTCCATTCCATCGCCATTTTCAAGAGAATACAAAAAAGTATGTCTACTGTCAGCTATCTAACTCTACAATAATAAACTCACGATCAGAGATCAAGACAGAAGGGTCATAAACTAAGATTCCAGTGAGATTGCATTTTCTTAAAAGCCATCATTAAAATCTTTCAACTCGAGTCATTGCTCAAAATCTGGAAATTCGTAGTATACTATTTAAATATATATTTTCTGCAAAAAATGTTTTATATGTGTTACCTAAAATAGGAAAACTTATTTAAAAATAAATCAAAATAGAATTAAAAGGAAGACTGCCGTACACGCTAATTTTGTCTGTAGTTGTATTCCTATTTTAAGTTTTGTCTGTATTTTATGATTATGATGAAGAATGAAAGGAGCCGTGGCGTGAAGCATGTGTTTATTTTGATACGTCAAGGCGAGTAAATAGTGGTTTTATCGCACCTTTCCTTCTCAAATAATAGGACACCACATATTATAGCTAAAAGCAACATGAAAATAAATGAACAACCAATTTACCATCGGGTATTACTAAAAAAACACCCATTTCTCCACACATCCATCTCTATAAATATTTGTTGTTGTTGCTTGTTTTGGAGAAGACAATTAACGTGGGTGCATGTGTTGGAAGGATGAGAGAACGCAAAGATAAAGGATATAAATCTAAATCTGAATCTAAAATTCAAAACCCAAAACCAACACTTAATAACTAGACAAACACAATACTCCTGCAATTATATTACTTACCTGGATCCCATAATACAAATTTATTCTTCCTCCCTCAAACCCCATTTTATAGCTTCAGAGTAAATACAAGGCAGAGTTCCGACTTTTGAGAAAATTTATTTATTATGCAAAAGTTGGGTTTAGAATATTGATCGATTCATAATCCGCTTTATGCCTGAAAACATTTTGTGTAAGCAAATAAATTATTACGTATTCATTTTTGCTTTACTTTTGTTGTGTATGTAATGTAAAGATTTCTTAAAAGATATGAAAAATAATGATTTTTTAAAATATTCAAAAATAATAATTGAAGACTCTGGCTATACAACTGTTTAAACAAAATTTATGAAAAATTAATGTCGTCGTATTTTGACTTATAGGCTGATGAGTGTGAACTCGTTTAATTTTTAAGAGGAAATTGAAGAGCAAAGAAATGCATGGTAGCAGCAATCTCACGAACGACAAGACAAGACACGATAGTTTCGTTTAGGAGAATGAATGCGAGCATCTCGTGTGTAAGTTTAAGTAAACGGCAATTACTGAGCAGTAAATTACCCCCAAAAACAACCAAACAAATCAACATCAACTGCTAACTGTGCACATATAGAAAATTACATTTTTCTTCATTGTTTTAAAAAACCTTTGTTAATTTTAAGGGGCATTTGTAGCTTTCATGTTATGAAATGATCTGTTGTAAACGTTCTTTTTGTGTGCATGTCGCAGTGTATGCAGACACCTTGAAAGCAAAAGGAAAGGTGTTGGACTGAAGTAGAATTTGTAAATAAATGCCCTTGGTCATGACATATGCTCTTCCTTCTTTCTCCAGGGCCTATTTTGTTTGCGGTCGGTATTTTCATCCTTTTTATTCCGTCTTGTTATAATATATATAAAGTGAATTTGACCCTTTGAAGCTTCTCATCAACAGCTTTTGACTTTTACGATGCAGTGGAACACATTTTAAGTTTTGTGGAAATGATTAAAGTTGAAGTTTACAAATAGTGTAAGTGGAAAAGGGCTCTGTTCGGCATCTTGGACCAAGGCACAAGTGTTAGAACGACCCAGCCCATCTCTAATTTTCTTCCCTGTTATTTTACCCATTATTATTACTCTGGCTAGATTATTTTTATTTCAAGGTAGTTTTGGGGGAAGTTAAAACGGACAAGAGAATAATCAAGTAAAAGTTATCCCAGTCAAATTATGTTTTTTTTGTGAACCAATGGTATCTTATATAATAGTGTATGAATATATAGCAAAATCCTAGCCATTTAGGAATATTTATTAGGATAGGATTTTGAAAATAATTTCGCAAGTATGCTATATAAATAACATGCTGCAAAAAGGCTAATCCAGAAATTCCCACGCTTAAAAAATACGAAACAAAGTAAACCGGAAGATCCAATTATTGATCCCACACCTTTTGAATTCAATACAAAAATCATTTATAACTTTATGATGCACATGATCCACCCGCATCTAAACATAAAAGAACTAAAAGAAGTGACTTCATTCACAAAACTTAATCGTCTCATCAATTTCAATTCGGTAGCCCAATTCAGAAAATCCTTCCACTACTAAAATTGGTTGACTTTCCAAAAAATAAGCTTGAGGTTTGTATGAAGCTCTTTATACCTGTTCCCAGAAAAGAAAGATCATCAATCACATTTTGGAAATTTGGCTGAAACGTGGAAATGAGTTGTTCTTGTTTTCGGCTATTTCATCAAAATTGGGCATTTCTCACCCCAAAATGTCTTAAACAAAATTGAATGGAATGAGCGTTAACACCTTAAAGTAGAGCGGCATCATGGTTTAAGTTGTTGTGTGTGGTGTGGTTATGAGTAAATGGCTTTTGTTTCTTTCCATTTGTCCAAACGTCAAAAGTTCAACTTGGAAATTGAAATGCTCCAGATCCGAAATCCTGTTTGTATCCATTTAGTTTGTGCTCTTATCCACAGGGATCCTTTGTTTAAGCATATATTTTCAATTCTTTGGAATGATGTAAGGACAAATGGATGCTTCTATATTTACCATGATATCTACAAATAGTTTAAATTGTGGATGGGAATTCAGTTAAAGTTTAGTGATATCTGCTGTCTGACAACTGTGAACTAATTGTAAATTAATAATTTACTTAAACAAGTTGTGTAATTTGAGTTCTTTCCCAGTCAGTTTGTTTTATCAGATCCCTGCCCCCTGCAGATCTGTCATTCTTGTTTTGTTTTGTTCTCATTGTTTACCAGTTACATTATCAGTGTTGTATGTTGACTTCATTTTATGCACTCCCCCAATCTCCTTCATTTCCTTTATTCAAACCAAGCAAATTAATCAAATTCGAACCCTGAGGTGAAGAAAATGAATTGTATTTTGATTGCCACTCAAATAATCATTAAAATTCATAATGATAGTGACTTTATGAAAAAAGATAATGGTTTCAGCAAATTAGATAAAATTAGCAGGTAAAGTATTCAACAGCATTTTTTACCGTTGCAAAAAAAGGAAAAGGAAATGTCAAAGTCAAGTATAAAACTTGCTTTTTGTTGTACTGCTGAAATTATTTGTATCTTTTTGATAAAGAAAAGGAAATGTAAAAATCAAAGTGTGTAAAAAAAGAAGACTCTTTTTATATAGTGTAACATGTAAACTAATTAATTTGTCAGTTGAACCGATTATCCAGTATTTAAATTCTCATGATAGTGTTTAACTGTATAAACAATAAATTGCTAATTGTGAGACTTATTCTTTTGTTAACTAATTGCTAACATGTTCATCTTTTTGATCAGTGGAAAGAAAATTTTATTAGAGTAGTACATACATATATTTACTTGTGTACTACGGATATTCAAATTACTGTGGAATTTAACACGATTTGCGTTAAATTAAGAAGCGAATATTGTGTTTGCATGAGGTTTTGGTTTGAGGTAAATGGCGATCATTTATCTTCAATCTAGCCTTGAATTTTTGGATTATCTATGTAAATAAAAAAGTAATTATGAGAACACATAAATCAACCAGAGGCTTTATTCACACCAAATATGCATTTTCTTCCAATGAATTAAAGTGGGTGTGATATGTATGAGAGCTCAAATTGGTAATTTTTGTTTGGTTTAATGATTAAGTAAATATTTTGAAGAAATCGCTATACAATTCGTTAGTAGGATAGAGCAATTTATTTAATCATAATCGCAAAATGTGACAAAAAATTGTTATAATTGTGCAATCATAGAGTAGCAATAAATCATTACATACATGTATGTATATATATTCATAAGTATTATTATCTGATCTTCTTCACATTGTCTGCATAATTTACAAAGTTGTATGTTGCATAATTAGAAAGAAGTGACACCACACAAAGACGAATGGGGATGAAAAAGAAGAAGGTGCTAAATGGGCTGGTTCTTTCATTATTCTCCTTACCTGTAACTTGTATGCATAAGGGTTATTAATGATCTTAAACCAAATGTTTGTTCAATTGATTTATCACTTAAATTTGCATAAAAACATAAATTCACACTTGATTTAAAGCTTTGTTACGTTACCCAAATTAGTTGGTCTTCGAATTAACGATTAAGTATATCATGTAATTTCATTTGGTTTTGGGCTAAAAGCGCAAATAATAAATCTTTAATTCCATTAAATTATTGTCTTGGCCTTTTAATTAAAATGGGCAAACTAATTTGTTTATAATTACAAAATAAAAAAAATGTACTGGGTGAGTCAGAAGTCTCTGACCTTTGAGTCAAAAGTTTCTGACCCCGTTACAAAATTCTGGCTTAGTTACAATTTCACAAAGATAAAAAATAATAAGTAATAGTTAGTTATAATATACTATACTAGTTATAATTTTGGGGATCGTCACTGTCATTATGGAGTATTTTATTATTTTAGGAATACGTATGAATTTTATGAAGCTTTACTGTTGGCATCATTTTATTAAAACATCAACGCAACTCAACAAAATATTTAATTAAGTAACTTGTGCACCATTTTTACAAATACACAAATCATATCTTGTAGTAACTGATCTACAAGTTTTTTCACACATTTCAACAGTAACAAATTCAAAGGCATCAATAATTGCTTGCTGAAGCTCGAACATTGTTTTAGGCTGCATCCGATAAACTTTCGATTTTACAAATCCCCAAAGAAAGAAGTCTGGCGGAGTAAGATCTGGGGAACGCGGTGGCCATTGGATGCTTCCAGGAAGAGTTGCCCCTCTGCCTATCCACTGATTTTCGAAAGTGAAATCTAACCACCATCTGACATCACCGCTAAAATGGGGTGGGGCCCCATCTTGCTGGAAATACCAGTCATTTGTATTTGGATAATTGACAAATTTCGGCAGAAATTCATCTTGTAGCATCTTCAAATAGTTAGTAGCGTTTACGGTGCATGGAGAAAAATGAGGCAGGGCACCGTTAGCAGGTTCATCGTGGAAAAAGAAAGGCCCTAAATGCATGCATTAAGTAAAAGGCAGTGGGTGAAAGCAAATACAAACCTATTATGCCTAGAGAAGAAATTCCTGCCCACACAGTCAATCCAACCGACTTCATATGTTTTTCGATAATTTCATGAGGATTCGTTTCTGCCCATATCACTTCATTTCTCCTATTCACAGTGCCATTTAGATTGAAGGTAGCTTCATCAGTATGCATTATTCTGTCAATTAAAGTAGGGTCCTGTGCGAACATGTTTTGCATCGTTGTGCAGAAGGTCAATCGCTTCTGATGATCTCCAGGCAAGAGTCCTTGGACAATAGTGGGACGAAAAGATTTGTAGTCAAGATCTTTTAGGAGTCTCACCACTGTTGATTGGCTTGTTCCTATTCCATTTGCCATTCTTCTAGTTGAATTTTTTGGCTGCTCTAAAATCTCCCCCACAATAAGCATGCAGTTATCTTCAGTTCGGGCATCTCTTGGTCTTCCAGGTCTCTTTGCGTCCTCTAATGATCCAGTTCGCTCCTATTTTTGACGGATACTTTTGATTGTGTTTTTTTTAGGAGCTGGAGTTGGAAAATTCCAATTTCTAATGACTAACGCTACGCTATAATTTGTCCGAATAAGTTCTTGCACTATCCACTGGCGTTGGATTTTTGATAAAAATGCCATCTTATGAAATTTTAATAATTATTAACTAATTAAACAACTATTAATTAACTAAAAGCAGAATTTTGCAATGCAACAGAAAGATCATAATTTAAATTGGCATGTTTTTTATCTTTGTGAAATTGTAACTAAGCTAGATTTTTGTAACGGGGTCAGAAACTTTTGACTCAAAGGTCAGAGACTTCTGACTCACCCAGTATATGGTTTTAAATTTTGACTTGGTTTAAATTGAAGTGAAGCTTTGTGGTTTTGTATCGCTGTTAATACAGATCTTTTTATTATTACGTAGAGTAAATGTCATTGCACAGTTGGACATCTGGCATTGTTGATTGTGTGCTGCAATTGTCAATGGTCAATTGTTGTGGGCTGGGTTGTGGGACTGTATTTTGTAAAAGAGCAGAGAGTGTCATTTAGTCACGGGCTTGGAGTGCAGTGGTAGTGCGAGCAATAAATAATTTATTTATTTGGACCGTAACAATTTTCATATAACAAACATAATCGCTAATGCTCTTTTAAAAGGTGCTCAACATGATGCATTCATCATTTAATACAAATGATCCCTAATCAACTCACTGTGCATAAAAAATATTGAATTTTGGGATAATGTGTTTTGCCCTCTTTTTATTCATTGTTTGTTTCTTTTTCAGTTGACTCGGTATGAGTTTAGGCCGTTCAAATTATGGGAATTCTACGGCTGACCCAAAGAGACAGAAATTATCTGCAAAACGATTTTTTGTATCCCATTGAGCATATATTCAAATACAAAAGGAAAAAAGGCTCATCCTCATGTAACAGCATGAACAGATAAATAATAAAATTATGTATACATGGAGGATTTACAAATACTCGTGTTAATGTGGTATTGATATGTGGACATTAATTATGCCATTATTTGAAGGATTCTCTCATGGAAAAATAGTTCCATGATTATTTTTATTACGCTACGGCTTCCGTTCATTCGGTTCCTTCATTATTAAAATGAATGAATTTATTTATATCATGAACATTCACCGGCACCGCAATAAATAAAGTCTTTTTGAAGGGAAGCTTACTATTTAAGGTGACCGATACTCTTAAATCATTTATCTATGTGACAGTAGTTTTATTAGTACAAAAAAAAAGAATCTAATCCATATATCAGTAATATCGTTTGTATATAAGTAACTCCCATTCTTGGTAATCTTGTTAAAATAGTTACTTAAGAACATTCTGCCCACCCACCCACATTTGTTACTTGTACCTGCTTCAATCCGCATATAGTCTGATAAATGGTAAAAAAAAGTATGGCACGGTTTGAAGAGAAACGGAAATTGGAATCTTTAGATTTCGGCAAGACAATAAAATTCATTTATTGTGAAAACTTTTGTATTCCTTTCAAATTGAGTTCAGCCCAAGCTCAACTATATTTGGAGGAAAGGAGTAAAGGAGGATGAGTTTGTGTTTTTAGTGAAAGAATAATAATGAAATAAAATAATGTATCTCAAAGTGCATTACAACGTTTTGTCCTACCAAAAGTCTGTGTCCATGTCCAATGGCCACAATTTGTCCATGGCCTTTACTCCTTGGTCTAAAGCTACAGGTGAATGAATGAAGTGCATGAAAAATGGAGACAATTGCTGAGATAATCTTTTGTAGATGATGACGATATTTTTTCTCTGACCCGGACCGTGGTTCCACACATTACTCACAAGTTATATTTTGTGGTTGGACTTATTGTCCTGTCTGCAAAGGAGATTAAAAATCCACAGAAAACACCAGGAGCTGCATCCATCAGAATCCATCTCTAATTTCTCAATGGCTTGATGAATTTCTTCCGACTCTTGCACACTTTTCTTAGCATATACAGCAAAGAAAATAAATTTGTTGACTGCTATTGTTAGTTTTCTTGTAAAGCACACAACCCTCAAAAAAGTCAACACAGAAGCAACAATTCAAATGGAAACCCTACCGATAAAATTGATGACATTAAATTAAGCATTTCTTCTTCTTGAACACAAAAGGAAAATGTAATCATAAACAGGTAGTTATTATTTCCACAAATAAATATTGTTCCATCCACAGTGTAAATGACTTTGGACTTTTTTTTATATTCCATACAAATATTGAACAATAATTTAATTTCAAAAGGATCTAAAATTAAGTCGTGCACTGATTAAATATATGTTATTGTTTCATATAAATTTATTCTTATTCTAAACTTGTGTTTATTTGAAAGTCCATATTAAACAAAGCCATGTTCAGGTTAGGTATAAATTCTGACTGAAAAGGTCTCAACTCAATGATGAATTTGGATGATAACTTTAATTATTATGCACTTATTACATTTGACTTAATTGTTTGTTTCAAATTCATTTCCATAAAAAAATATCACAGCGTGAATGAATTATGGATAATAATTCTAATCAAATCTAATTCTAATCTGTTTACTACCGTTTCATTTGATTCCAAACAATGCATTTAATTTTAAAATAACAAATCCATCCATGAAATATAAAAGAACTGCTGGACATATAAATAATCAGATCAGGAATTTGAAACCTTATGTAACTTTGAAATTGCATTGTCCATTCAATAATATAATACTAGATTCGGTCCATCATCAGTCAGAAATAAAGTAACGAAATAACCAAATATTTTCATGTTTTGTGTTGAACCCCTGGGTGGATTCTTATTGTTATCTTTACACTTCTCAGTCCAGATCAGTCATCATCCTATCAAATCAAAAATCAAGTGTTGCTGTGAGGCGAGCAAGCGTTGATACCAGAAACTGCATCATTATAATGCAGGAAAATATTTATAGGAATAAGATGATGATGAAATGAGACCACTCTTTATGTTATTCTTGGTATCATTTGTAATCTTTGTTGGTGGGTAATATAATAATACAACTTTGGTATAACTTTTACAACTTGGCTGGCCAGATGTTGGTGAGTGAGGTGAAGAAGGTGAGAAAATGATCACTTTCTGGTGTCTGGATGAATGACTAGAAATTACCTTCCTGGCTCTATTACCTTGTGATTATCTTTTCCTTTTCCATGTCTTGGTGGGGGTTTACTCATCATCTCGTGTTCAATCCAGTTTTTGAGATTATTTTGGGCTTCTTTTTCATTTGGGTTGAACGTTTAAACTTATTCAATCTCGGTTAAATTATATATGAATGCATAGTATATAGTTTGCTAGCTTAGCAAACGCTGCTCTATTTCTGTACATATAAAGTTAAGTATATGTTTGGTGCGGTTTCGGTAAATAAAGTGTCGGGTCGCGTTGGAGTCATTACCTGCCTCAATGTAAAACCAGAAAAAAATTGTGGGTGACTTGAAACGTTAGACTTGGCTCATGCTTTTCTACCACCTCAATAGTATCTTTACAAATATTGATTGGAATTGGAATGGCATTCAACTAGTTTTGTATTTGGAGAAGCGTGTGTTTGCGGTTGAGAATCTATTTGTTTACTTATATATTAAAATATTACTAAAGACAGTAGCTGTTACTTTAGACCATTGTGCTAATGCGTCTCATTATTTCATGATGGCTAGGTTTGCAGAATATTACAAAATATCGCATATTGTGTTTTAAAGTAGTTGCTTTGGCTGACTTTTGACTAGACACTGCAAATTTACAAAGTAAATATTAGACAAGATAGAATATTAACTGTTGTATTAAATTGTACATATTATTTTAATTTTAGTTTGACGTGTGCTAAACAGAATTTTTTTTAGTATAAACAACATTATGTAGAATATTATATAGCGTTTAAGGTTAGATGTGTACTTTGGTTGTTATATACCTGTCCAAGAATAATTAGTTTGTAACAAACTTGTCAAAAGGATCATTAGCATCAGCAATCAAGATGGATGAGAGATTTAGATTGATCTTTGTATTGTTTGTATTATTACTTTATTTTAACCACCCTTTGTTTACCTTAAGATAAATTGATCTTGATTCCTGTTTGTCTGATGGAATATTAACACATCAGCCTGAAAAGGACAGGTAAGAATTTTTTCAGGGTGACTTTTATTCTTGTTTGTATTACATTATATTAGCATCGCTTGTCTTACTTCAAGCAAAGCATATTATCTTATATTAAACCTTGTTAATATTATTCTTTTAAAACGATATTATAATTATTTTGAAATTATCTAATAAAGAATGGTTAATTAGCAATTTGACTGGTGTGAATAAATACAATCGATTGACACCTTATTATCCTACAAGCGTAAAACACTGTTTAAAAATCTCATATGAAATGAAAATGATTAGACTAGTTAAAAGTAATTGGCTGTAAAATTGGGGTTATGTAATTCAGAAAATTTGACCTCTGGCATTTAAACTTGACAAGCAATTTCCTAATTTCATTTTGAATCAAGTTCGGAAGCACCGAATTAAAAAAAAGCCCTCCAGTTCAACAACTATATACCGGCAAAAAATAAGTCGTCTATCTTTTGTTCCAGAAGAGAACAAACTCGTTCTTGTTTAAGAATAATAATAATTGTGTCAAGTCACTTTCTTTAATCTCCTTCCTTTCATACTTTGAATGAATGTGAGTAGTCAAACTCAAACAAATCCATTCAATGAGAACAATTTTAACCCTCTATTAAAAAGGAATAGAAAGACTGAGTCGGAACGGAACTATCAAATACAAGAGAAGCAAAGAACAAAAATCGTTCAAAAATCACGTCACACATATGCATACTACTTATAGCATTTAATTTCCATATTCTATAATCTGTGTACATCAATCAAAACTTAAAATTTAAACCATAATTAGTACAAAATCTGTTTGGGGGTTAAGTTGTGATGCCTTGATAGGTTAAGGGATGAAAGGAAATGTGTACGACCAATCTGTTCTATAGAGAGGGTAATAAAGATAGATAATTCTGATATTGGTTAGAAGGGTTCAGGATCATATCTGTCTTATCAGCATCTGTAATTTTGTTATATGGCATCCTTTGTTATCAGGTGTAAAACAGAAGTCTGAAGGTGATGGGTATTAGAACTTGGTTGGAATTACTACTTACAAATTTACAAGTTTATTGTTTTTTTCTCATATTATACATTCCTTATTAAGGGGTGAAACCCCTTTATAAGATGGCTCTGTCCGTCCGTCCGTCCGTCCGTGCGATAACTCTCGAACGGA
>JAQIXN010000712.1:0-30264 GCA_034698145.1 Proisotoma minuta
AAATGACTTGGAAAAGGAAAAATGTGTCGTTTGTTTTTCTGGGTTGAAATTTTCTGGATTTATTGTACCGAAATGCGAGAGAGCGCTTATATTTTTTCTTGGATAAAAGGATCTTTATCATTAAATTCAAATAAACACAAAAATCTTTTCTCAACTTGAGAATCTCAAGTTGTTTGCTGAGTTGAATGAAGTCGAAAATATTTCCTTAATTAATCCCTTTGTGGAAAAGTGAATTAAAAAAACTATTTACCTAAATTAATCAGTAACAGAACAATGAACTTTTTACCATATGCACAAAAGTAATTAAGTAAAATCCAAAGACAAGTAAATGCTACGCATGGATGGATAATTTTAATTGGAAGCAGTTCTGAAGGAAATTAGATTAAATCACTGCTTTACATTTCATTTCCTTTTCTGTGCAAATAAAAAGTTGTCAACAAGGACCAACTTTGCAAACCCCACCTGCGAATACGTACAAAAAATAGAGTAATGACATTATAATCTTCCAGCCACTAACAATTTGAATCTAAAGCCATTTCTCCTTAAAGTTCCTCCCTAATCACCAAGAAGTGCTTAAAAGTTGCTTGATCTACTTTCTGTTTTGTCACGTTCCCCAATTTGCTGAATAATGAATCACTGCGCACAGAATTTTGTTTGTAATTGGTGAATCTCATGTCAAACCCCTCATTAGTTAGTATACGATTAGAATACAAATAGGTCCTTTCATTACAAGCCATCATTACACTTTTACGACGTTTATTGCGTCTTGCTTTGGCTCATTTTCATGAATGTTCCGGGAAGAAAAGCTTCATAGAAAGAAAGTTGCCTCCGGTTAAGCATGGAACATAAAGAGAGAAATTTTGGGTGAAATTAAATTATGTTTGAAGAGAGAAGGAAATATGTTGACTTTTTACATTTCACTTTCAGGTTACTCTTCAGCTGCCTTGATGGCGATAATTGTGGCAATTCCTTTTGCTGTCCGCGTCCTTTTCCATAACGAGGTGGGCCCTTGGTCCAGTGTCTACCAGGCATTCTTCCACACCTACTTGGAGCTTTATCTGGGAAACTCTTGTCTTGGTAAGCGCTGATTATATAACAAGTTCCCTTTGATCAACATGTTTGATGCCCGGAAATGAATTAAAATTTTATGAGACACTTAATACGCAGCTCTTGTTCTATATTATTCCCAGTGGCAATTATCCATGTATCGTCTAAATTATTTCATTTAACGGGAGGTAGGTAATATTCTGGGAGAAAATCTTGTGTGTAACTTTCTTTGCCCAGAAGTCTGTTTGCAGCAGCTGCACTACTTTTGGTTACTTTACAGGTCCAAAGGGTGTCCTAAAATCTATAAAAGTTTTAAGTAGACCATTTGTAAGGTGGATTGGATTGTGCCATGTTCCTTAGTTCCTTGGCTTCGTTCCGATTTACTTTTAAACTTTCCAGACTAAATATGAAAGAGTTATTTGTCTGCGTATTGAGTAGGCGACATAAAAATTAACTGCTTTTAATCAGCCCTCTTTTGTGATCTACAAAGTATTTAAGAAGTGGCTTATCTTTTGAAGGAAGAGGCAGCAGGTGGGAGAGCAGCATTCAATGAACAAAGTTTCAAAGGAAATGACCCAAGCGAGTGCTTAGACTCCATCTCATTTTATTACATTTTAAAATATTTTATCCAACTCCGGAGGGGAAATGGAGAAGAAAGGAAAGAACGTAGAAAAATAATCTTGAAAACATTTTTCATACTTTGAAGACTTTTGAAGGAATAAAAGGGTTGACTATATACGCAGTATGCAATTTCGCATCTTTCAGCACAAATATTAAAAGCAGAGGTGAGACAACAAAAGTAGGTTTTACTACTACATACTTATATCATATATAAGGATGGATAAAATTTATTGGAGACAACGGAAGCGGAAGGACGTTGGTCCGTTCCCTGAATTCCAAACAGGTTGCGTCTAACGAGAACTATACGCAATAAGTTTCCCCATTCGTCAATACGGAGAAAGTGGACGAAACAGGTTTTTAGTGGTTTTCTCTGAATTGTGGTCCATGAATTACATTTCTACCTTTGAATATAGTTTTATATTGGCTCCCCTAAAGATTTCCCCACAGACACTTTGGCTCGTCTTTAATGGCTTTGGTTTGCTCAAATTTCACTTTCATCAGACATGGCTGCTCTTTTGCTTAGATTGAACATTGTTATTGGAAATATATAGAAGAATAAAATGAAGTGATACAATTCAAAAGATTCACTCAACTCCTTCATTTATTTCCTGAATCCCATTGTAAAGATAAAGTTAAAGCGAAGCCATTCATGCAATAGCTTAAACTTTGTTCATTGTTCGAGACGTGATACGTTCTCCGTACAAAAGTCGTTTGGTTCAGTGGCTTGAAAGGTTTTCGGATGGAATTTCCCTTGATGCGAATTCATCTGTCACGATTCTGAGTGAATTGTGACGATTTTTGGCACATTGAAAAAGTACCACAACCACGCCCACGCAAACCCAGTTTGGTTATAAAAGTCAAAGTTTAAATGTCAAATTCACCATCATCCTTTGTATTTTGAATTGGTTCAATTATTCCAGTACAAATGCAAATTCAAAGCCATTCCTTTTGATCTTTTTCCAGAGTGAGACGCTTACTTATCGTCAGTCGAGTTGCGTAAGCCAAGCAAAAGCCGCAATCATTCCCAATCTATTCCCCAAGACATATTTTGCCTATCTTGAAATGAGAATATCTCTATTTTAAAGGACTGATTACATTATGTATTCTCCCCTACAACTTTCTCCTTTATCATTATGGCAGCATCTCATTTTCATCATCATCGTGCTCAAATTAAATTATGAGTGGCCCTTATATACATATTTACCTTCTCCTAATTACTTCAGCCTAATCTCTTTCCAAGAAGCTCAAACACCTTTTGTCTGCATTTGAGATATTATAATTAATCTTCTTTTCCTTCTTTGTACATTGCCAGATAACATAAAGTTACCATGTTTTGCCTCACAAAAAATAAGCCCATCGTGACCCTAATCTCTTCCATTATATCGCAATAACTCATGTCGTCTCTTGGAAAACTATAAAATCCACCTTTCCACAGATTTTCACCCTGAGCCAAATATATTGATACATTCATTTTAACTGACTTGAGCTTTTTAACCTGGCAGTAAATCTCTGTCCAACATCCGGATTTACTTTTTTGCTCAAAATTTATGTGAACTAGCTTTGAATATTTTTTTATTTCTCAGGGATCGGCGTTATGATGCTGGTGGCTTTGACGTTGGAGAGATGGATGGCAGTGTGTCATCCGGAAAAATCGAGGGCACTTCAGGGCTCCAACAGGGCGTACATCATCATCGCCTCAATCCCCTTGATCGTCCTCACCACCTACTCACCCCATCTCCTCAGATTTACCATGGTCCACTGCAAATCGGCATCAGGTAAAAGTTTTAAATTCCAAGTCTCAAAAATACGCACTTTTTGTCTGGACATCTAATTAAACGTGAGGTCAACTCGTTAGTATTCTACAGAGAGCCAATAATTTCAGGCTCATTTTGAACACATTTAGAAAAGACTCTTTCTCTAAAGGTATAAAGTAGTCAATTTGTAGTGGTGGCCACTCGAGAGAGAAAAGTGAAAGTGAACGAACTGATAATTCGACAAAGTCTACGGTCATGGTCTCTCTCAGACTCAAAGGCTGTTAAATAATGCATGAGTCGTCTACTCTCTGTGTCCATCCAAAAGTCGGGCCAGATAATTTGCCTTCTTGTTCTTGGTGAAAGTCATCCTTTCTCATTTGGCAGGATTATTATCACCCACGCCGCAGTCAGTTCGTGTCAACTATTTGGGTTACTTTTTGGTTTACGACACGTGACTTTGGTTTGTGGTTTTCAAGGAATAATTTACTTGTGCAACTTGCTTTATTTTTGCATGCAAATGAACCAATATGGACCAAAGTTATAAATTTCAATGTCTCTTAACTTGTAATTACTGTCAAAGCTGTGTGTTGATTGTGCAGCCTTAATTAACCACAGAGCTACAAAGAGAATGTAGGAGGAATCGGGTCAGGCGTGATAATAAAGTTCAATTTACTCCTGACGTTGACATTGAGATGTGATTTGGAGAGAAATGGCAAACTTTGGAAACTGTTACTACCTTCTCACACTGACAATGCGTTGATGCTCAAACTTTTCTTTTATCGCCAACTTTATCAAAGAGAAAGTGGCTCAAAATCAATCCCACTTACTTTTCTTCTGTTTCTGAAAAATCTCACTTTCAGACGAAAAATTTTCTCAATAGTGCAATTACCAATGGTTGTCCACTTTAGCAAAATCGTTATTATTACAAATCTTTAATGAATGAAACACTAAAACCAAAAACCGTTTCACACATCATTAAGTTCGGCCTGGAATTGAAATCATCAATCTCTTATGTGACTGGATCTTGTTGCTTGCAAGTGATCGGATTTCCGCTCTAAAGATTTGGAGAGCCATCAACTGAAAAAAGTCGGTTTGTCCGATCTTTTTATTTCATGGGGTCAGTTGCAGCAGTTGCGTTTTTAGTTCCGACCTGATTCCTTCCCCACCAAAACATTCCCCACACACTCTTTTACTACTTTCGTATTATGGCTGGAAGCAATTCCATCAGATTACTCAACCAATTCAAAAGTTGACCATTCAGAATTTCCAATTCGTTCCATAATCACATAATGTTTGGCTAACGGGATCACAGCAATGAACTTTCCAATTTATCCCTTTCACACACAAACTTTTTTTTCTGCCTTGAGAGAATATTTCATGTCCTACTGCCATTTCTTACAAAACTTTATTAAAAATAAATGTATCGAATCTCATCGAATAATCCGCTGAGGATTTGGAAAAAGACCAGCCTGAGAGTAATCGGAGCTAATAATGACATTTTAAAGTTTTCCAAAACATTGCTTCAGAAAGCAAGTAGAAAGTGATCTCAGCGTGCCCCAAATCCAAAATTACATAACTCGAATAATGGCTTGTTTCTAACATATCAAGTTATTATATCCGTGAAAGCCGATCCTTTTAACAAAGTGATGGAGAAATGGTGTCATTGCCTGTGGTGAAAGTTACTGCAATCCGCAGACTTTTACATGAATATTTCATCCAAAGTCAGTTTCATTAATTTCCGCTGTTGTTTTAATATTTGCAGGAGCGATGAAGTACCAAGGGAAGGAAAATCAGGCATTTCTATCTTCAATTTTCTACCTCGTCTACAAATGGTTCATCGGCATTGTATTTCGACTCGGCCCAACCATTCTACTCGCCTACCTTAATCTCCGCATAATCATCGCTTATCGAAGGACCTGTGCAAAAAGGCGGATAATGACGGGTAAGTTTGACCACAACTCGCTAATGAACTACGCCATTAATTAACTTACTGGTGCATGATGTAATTCCAGAGATAACTGGAAAAATCCAGATTTATCCGCATTGCAATGTCGCTCAAAAAGAAAGCATTTTGTTGTCTCTAATTTGGAGCACGGTCTTGAGATGAGAAAAATCCGCATTTGTTTTCTCTCATATATTAATCCTGGGATTTGTTCCAGATCGAATGATTCGATTAGTGCCCCAGCTGCTTTTTCCTACATTTCATCATGCTTTTTTTCGTTTAGGAGAAACGGCGTAATTGGGTTTAGCTTACTTATATCATCAGATCTTTTAAAGATCGCTCTGCTGTGGTTAATTTGTATTTGTGCATTATGGCGAGAGAAAGTTCATCTCTCTCTTCTTGGAGTATTCTTTGTTTTATATTTAGCTCTTTTATTTTTTGTTGGTCTTTCTTTTGACTAATCCTGGATGAATCTGGGCCTTGGCGTGGGCCCTCAAGTAGATAATGAAACCCATGCGGAAAGGAATTCCGGATTTGGTCAGAAATTAATTAATCTCCTTTCTACACATGAATTGTTATATGTATTGCTAGAATTTACTATTGATTCATTGTGGAATTGATGTGTTTCAAACTTTGGCATTCCATTTACTTTGCCATCAATCTTTTTCTGGAGAAAGTTGTGAAGAGTTTGACAAATTGATTCTCATAATGACGCATCACTTTTCAAAAGTTTCAATCCATTTTCTCTTTCCAACCAATTTGTCATTAGTTGATGCCAAAACTATAAGTAAATGGATAAATGGTTGCAACCGGGGAAAGTGAGACTTGAAAGTTGAGTAACTCGAGTCGTGCTCAAAACTCTGCAAGTATAGACTATTCACTATATTCTCAACGGCGAAAATTAAATGTTCATAAAGCAAATAGTTAAAATATGAGAACTTTGCACCTGAAATATCTTTCTCTTTAACAGGAAAAACATCTCGAGACGAGCACAAAAAGTTTGCCGAGGAAAGTAGAATAATGTTGCTTCTGGGCTCCACTTCCGTTCTATTCTTTGTTTGTGTAACTCCGATGGTCATCCTCAGCCTCCTCTTCCAAAAGTCACTTCTCAAATCATTCTCATTTCAGGTACACTCTTAATTAACTTGAATTGACTTTCAATTAACTTTTTTCTATGCAAAAAAAAGGTTTTCAGATCCACAGCAAATCTTTTGGAGTTGACCAACTACTCCCTCACATTTTACATTTATTGCTTGTTTTCCCGTGAATTCCGAAATACATTCCTGGGTCTATTTCGAAGGAAGGCTGTTAATGCGGGGAACGGAAACAAGCCTTCGGGGGACAGGCCGAGGACGAGGACGAGTACCCCAGTGGGAGGAGGCCCTTGTGGGGCGTCAAGTCCTCTTTTATGACAACAACAGTCAGTGGCAACTGCCACAACTGCCACTACGAGTGGATCCAATAACCGAGTCACCGTTAACACTTATCTCATGCCACCAAAATCCACTTCTTCATCGTGTCCTTACAATATTTCAATCTAGTTATTAAAATTTTAGAAATAAATTGAAATAATTTAAAATTAGTAGACAATATAGTTATTGGAAGCATATTTTATCACAAATTACACTGCATAAGTTATTTAATAGTGTTTATCAATGTAATTTTTAATAAAATGCAAACTCGGAATAAAAACGGATTTTTATCCAGCATTAATAAAAAATTATCTGGCCATGACATTTGACTCTTACCACGTTGCATTTCTTCCCCAATCATACCTCAGTCTAATTTTGTCTTTGCATTAAGCACATCTGGAGAATCTTACTTTCATCATCCTTTAATTTTAACATGACCCCTTTGAGTACTTTATCAAAACTTATTCTAATAATTTCAACACTCATTCTCTCATCCAGAGGGTTGGATGAAAAATCCGTCTTGGAAAAGAAATGTTTTAAACCCGACACATCAGTGGAGTTGGACTACACTTGGGTATGCAGCATATAAATTCTCCGTATTGTTTTGTAAACAATTCAATTCAGGTCTTCTCCCACTCTCGCTGGTATTTCACTCTAATGAGCAAACTAGATTTGTATCGAACGACATCAGATATTCTAAGAAAAGAGCTGAAAGATATTTCAGCCGCTGATGTAGAAACTCCATGCATTCATGCAGATTGGGAAGGAATGACCCCAACCATCCTAGGACTTAATGGGAAGCGGCTAGAATATGACATCAGTCCGGGATTTGATAACACTTTTACATACGATGGGGTCTGGGAAAAAGGTAAGGGTCGAAATGAGAAAGGAAGCTTTTAAAAGTCCACGTTTAATAGGTTTGGGTGCAAAGATGTATCTTGTCAAAACTGATAACAAAAGTTACATCCTCTTTATAAAATGTTGGAAGGACGATCAAATTTCTTGGAATGTAATGTCCACATCCAAAACTCTGGATGACGATATCAAAGAAGAGATTTACAAAACTATCAAGTCGTATGGACTATCTTTGGACTTGACATTTGAGCAAAAGTTTGAGTCCTGTGGAATTAAAGAGGTTAAGAGTGAGTTGTAAAATAAAGCAATAAATAAGTGCCCTTCATATTATTAACATATGGAGTGATGGGGTTCAACTGATAACTTGAACAAAGCATATTGTCATATGTAATTTATCTCTCTTTTATCTCGTTTAATTTCACCTTTGCATATAGTTATAATTTGCGCACACTGTTTGAACAAATATATATTCCATACTGAACAAAATGAACACCCAACGAAATTTCGGAAACTTGTACCCAACAATTAAACAAGAGTATTCAAATTCGTCAGCAATGCACGACGTCGCATTGGAACACTTGAGAATTGGAGACGAAGTTGTTTGGCTGCCTGAAGGAAAATCAGTTTCAATTCACAAACTGGATATTGGGAAAGTCCATCGTACACTTTATTACGTGGACGAGTCAATCAGGGAATCATTTTTGGCAATTGTGGATTTTGTAAGAAACGGAAAAAGTCATAAATAATTTTCTACTTTTCTTTTAATTCAGCACGATTTCGTTGAAGGATCAAATCACGAAATAAATTCCAGGGGACTTTCTTGTTTTAGACGAGCAGTTCCAATCAAACACTTGAAGAAATTGGGAGAATTCTTGGAAAACATGAACGCACAACAAAGACACGCTTTTTCAGATCAAAATAACAATTTCTCTTTGCATAAAGATACCAATCCATTCCGAAATCCTGCAAATTTAAGCAAAGCGTATGTCCTTCGGCCTTGCATGCTGTCTATGAAAAATCCAACAAACCGTGAGTTGTATATTAAAAATGACACTTTAAAAATAATTATGTCCAAATAGACCCCTTGATATCGGAATCAGACCCAATCTTCATTTTTAACCAGAGATCAGTAGTGAAAGGAATGGTAAAGAGATTACTGACTTGCGATCAACTCTTTTACATTGGAGCAGAATTCGTAAGCATGCAACTTTCTCCTTTATAATATTTAAAGTGAGTTGAATGAAAGGACTCTGCTGTCTACTCTCATGAATTGGAACACAGTGTCTTTTGCCAATTCCAAACCAACGGATGCGAAAGAAGAGTGGCCATAAATGTGATTGCCTTGAGTAAAGTTATTTGGGATACAGAGTTTCGGCTAATTGTGAAGAACACGGTAAATTGGAGGAATGGATGAATGGTAATAAATTAATATTTAATTTTCAGAAACAAGCGACATTTGAAGACTTGTTTGGTTTTCGGGAATCTTTTGAGCCTCCGCCTTCGTATTCTGCGGCGACAGGGAATCAATTTTCAGGAATTTCTCCAGTAAGTCCTTCAGCGCCGCCGTATTATGACCCCATCGGTCAAAAAACGACTGAACCAAAAGCATGTTCAATAAACAATCAAGAAAAAAATACTCTCCCCATTCAAAAGAAGCCAATTCCTCAGCAATCCCTTCTTGTCCAAGAACTGAGGTCAAAGTTGAAAATTCCAAAGTCCCCAGAATTACTGGATAACAAACCAAAGGAAAGTAAAAGCCATACAACAGAGGAAACTTTCCCTTTGAATCCGAACCCAAAAATAAACTCTATAGTTGAAGAGTTGAAGCGTCGTCAGAACGCAACAGGAAACAAGCAAAGACCGACGTCAACTCCAGTCAACACGACTTCCGGGGAAAGTCCTTTGAAGTCTCAAGTTGCCTCCACTCCAAATAGACCCAACTCTCTCCAGCCAACAAGTGCGTCCCATTCAGTCCCAAATACAACACCCACACAAAATATGAAGCCACAAAGACCCGTTTCGATGGGGAACAAAAGCATGGAAGTTGCACCAAAACCTCCTCTGCTTCCGAAGCCAAATAAACCAGCTCTCACTCCAAAACCAAACAACTTTAAAGGGACAAAATTTAAACCAGGAAATGAAGATCAAAAGCCCATTTCCGTAAACACTTTTAAACAAGAAGAAGAGAAACCTGTTGAGCCCGTGGCATCATTTTTGTACACTCAGGTTTCAAACATTCCCGAAAAACAGGATTCTCCACAATTTTTGGTAGGGAAAGAGGATGTAAATTCTCCCAAAGAAATCCAACAACCCCCACCGATACCTGATCGTTTACCACCTCTCCCTGCAAGAGAAGAGGTTCAAGTGAGACCAGAAGCACCCTCATTACCCACTACTAGAGTCTCTAGAATGAATTTGCCCCCACCCCCACCTCCCCCCACAAATCCTGAGCCAAACACGACACAAGAAGAGAAGGGAGAAAGCAGCAATAATAGCGGACGTAGCAGTGTTAGCAGCGATAGAAGTTCATTACTCGAGCAAATTCGCCAAGGAATAAACTTGCGCCGAGTGGACGATAACGAAGAAGAAGCAAATAGACCAAAATCATCCGATATGTCATCTGAAGGGATAGAGTCTATAATCAAAGGGGCAATTGAAGGCAGAAGGGCCATGCTCTCTGATTCGGAGAATGACGATGAAAATGACGAAGACTCTGACGCGTGGGATTAAAAATAGATGATTTTAATAAAAGTATTATGAGTCATTTCTGTCAAATGCATCAACTCATATATCTATTAATACATACGCAAATATGATAAGAAAGATTAGAAGATCAGCTTTATCTTTTCAGCTTTGGCTTGAATTATTATTACCAGTAAATTGTTAACAATGGCTGCAAGTTCCCAATTTTCATCTGATCAATATTTCGATAGAAAGCTTTAGTGTGGGAGATCACGTCATATGGACCCCCGGGGGACATCCTTTGGATCTCCAAAAATTGGATGTCGGAACAATCCATAGAATTGTGTATTTTGTCAGTTCGTCAAACAAGGAATATGTTTTGGCATTTGTCTATTTTGTAAGCAAAGTCATATTTGGTAAATAACTAATTTGTATCCAATAGTTCGATCGGGTCCCCGACGGGGTCGAGGTCCCGTGGCCTGACGGTGACAGATTTTATCGTCTACTCGTCCAAGTTAATGACCTTCAACTTCTTGATGATTATAACGGCAAAGTAAAATGTGACAATAGCGACGAGTTTAAGATACGAGTGGACACTCACATTGTTAGACCCTGCGTTTTACGGAAAATGAGAAATGCATCCCGTAATAATTTACCAATTTTTACCCCAATTGACTAATTATTAAAAATGCAGATCCCATAATACAAATAAATTCATCAATTTTCACCATAAACAACCAAAGTTTGGTAAAAGGGAGGGTGGCAAAGTTGTTTACTGACCACGATGCATTTTACATCGGAGCTGAATTTGTGGGTTGAAAGTTGAAATATTTTAGCATTTTATCAATTTGTGGAATGTTAGGAAGGGGAAATAGAGGGGAAACTGGAGCACGACCCAAACTGCCAAGAGACAAACGGATGCAACAAAAGAATGGCTATAAATATATCAAACTTGTCTCAACGGATATGGGACTCTCAATTTAAACTCATCAATGGAACGGTAGATAACATAGTTTGCATTAAATAGCTATATCGGCTTATCTTTTCAGGGACAACAAGTATCGTTTGAAGAACTATTCTCCAAAAATGAACTTCTCAATGCTTTTTGCGACCAGATTGTCCCTTCAGCCCCTCCCCTGTCCCCACAAATTGGGAGGAGGGAAATAATTCATGAATTGCAGCCAAAAGACACGGCAATTGAAGAGAAAAACGTGGAAAATACTTCATTTTTAAACGAGCTCAAAACGAGGCTGAAAAACAAAACATTAAACGGATTTGAAAAACTAGATGAGAAGAAGAAACCGGCCCCACCCCCAAAACCAATTAAAACAATTTCAATTATCCCAAATCCACCACCACCACCACCCCCAATTATGGTCCCCACTCCCGACCTATTCGGCGGCGGTCGGGGTCAACTTCTCGACCAAATAAGACGCGGAAAGGAGCTCAAAAAGATATCCAACCAACAGCAAACGGTAGTGTCATCGTCATCCAATAACGTTGCTTCCATTTTGATGGAGGCACTGAAAAATCGCCGAGAAACTCCTGAGCACGAAATTAGCGACGATGAAAATGTTTGGGACTAATAATTTTATTAATAATTTTAAATATTTTAATAACTTAATAAAGAATACATTTGTCGGAGAACACAAAAGGAAATATTTTTTCGGCTTGATCTTTGTCTCTTTTGGGCGCGTTGTTTGTCCGTCATTCGTTTGCAGTCCCTCCAATTCATAATGAACCTTGTTTTGGTCTCTCATTCAAAGGCAGTTCTTGGGACAACACACAACTCGTTCCCTCCTTATCACCCAACCCTTTAGTTTTACAGTCTACATTTTATCCCCTTTATAAACTTTTCCCAACGACATTCGACAAAATGTTTGACGACCAGGGCTCTGCCGAATTGACACTTTCTCAAGAAGCACCACAAGATATTAACAACAACCAACAGAAGACGACACAGCCACAGCCCCAGGCTGAATTGGGGAAATATACTGGACAAGTTGTCCACATGTTTGGACGTCCCTTTTGTCTCCACAGGATTCTTGGCCGAGGGACCTTTGGCGTCGTCTATCACGGAATAGATATCACGAACAATGAGGTAATGGAACTTAATTGTTTGGTTTAATTAAAATCCTTAATTTTATAGAGTTTTGCGCTTAAACTGGAGTCGTCATTAAACAGACACACCACACTGGAAAACGAAAGGGACATTTTGAACCAGCTCCAAAAGATAAAAGGCGTTCCAAAGATTAGGTGATTATTTTAAAAAAATAGTGGAACATTGTCAAAATATTTTAATTGCAGGGGCTTCGCAGTGGACCGGAAGGCGAGAGTTTTAGTAATGGATCTTCTCGGACCCTCAATGCAGACCCTCATACAAACTTGCAACGGGAAGTTTTCTTTTAAAACTGTCCATCTGTTGGCCCTTCAGTTGCTGAATCGACTAGAGACAATTCACTGCCATAACATTATCCACAGGGACATCAAACCGTCAAATATCGTCGTCGGCCCTGCTCCGGGAGACGGAACTGTAATGGGTTGGAATTGCCTATCAATTTAACTAAAATCCTTTTATAGGTGTACCTAATCGACTTTGGACTATCAAAACTTTTCCGTCACCCCCAGACTCTTGAACATATTCCTGACCGAGATGACAAAAATGTGGTTGGGACATCTCGATACGCTTCAATCAGGTGCCACTCGGGTCGAGAGCTTGGGTGAGTTTATTTTAAAAGTTGATTCTTAATGATACTAAATTATTTTTTATTCCAGCCGACGAGATGACTTGGAGAGCTTGGCCTACACGCTTATCTTCTTTTTAAAAGGTTCGCTGCCTTGGCAGGGATTGACACCGGTGTTGGCCAGAAAAGAACAAATGGAAAGAGTCAAGAAAATGAAAATGACCCTTCCTATCGGTGAATTGTGTGATGTAAGTAAACTAAAAGTAGTCTTGACCAACAATGAAAGCCTTCTCTTTCAGGGTCTTCCTCAAGTCTTTTCAAATTTTTTACTATACAGTCGCAATTTGAAGATGGAAGAGTGTCCAGATTATGCATACCTCAAGCAATTGTTCCACAGGTCAATGAAGACGCTGGGAATTGTTTCTGACTTTACTTATGACTGGGCCGTGCAACCGACGCCAATTATTGTTGACAATCGTGAATTTTAAAAAACATGTTTATTATGGAATCGTAATATTAAAACATTTTTAGTATTAACTAGCAAACAAAGTTTTTTATTCGCCATCTTCTTCATCAAATCCATCAAATAGCGGGCCAATGTTCAGTATCTCTTTGGTTTGTTGCTCAATGTGGCGATGGAGTGTGGCAAAAGCCGCATTCACTTTGAGCATGCGATCAAACATGACGTTTGTTAATTCATCAGCTTCATCTGAAACGGTATCACTTTTATTTCTACCATTGACATTAAATGTTTTACCTTTAATTCTCATGTAGTCTCGTGCAACTTTCTTGTATTCTTTGTCCACGACAATTTTTGGAGAATTTTCCTTGATTCCAAGAATCTCGTAAGCTTCTTTGACATCCTCTTCGCTTCCTGAACCCACAGTAACCTTGTTTAAAGTGCCGTACGACGTGTCTCTTTTGGCTGGTGGCCGTATCCCCAAACTCTTATTTATGACTATTGTTTTGTGCTTGGCTTGTTCTTCTTTGAATTCCTTGCTGCCAATTTTCTTGATCAGTGTCCTAACTTGTTTCACCTCACTTGCGTCAAGTACGTCTGCAAACTTGTCCGTTGAATCCTTTAGAATTGCGCAGAAATTCAAAAGAGTGAAAACTTCTTTGAACTCGTCCTGAAGTTGGTACATTCTTTTGATTTGAGCGAATTTCTGCAAAATTAATATTAAATTAGTGACTAGTTATAGTTTTTGTTTCACCTCAAAACATGTTTCCAGCTCCTTCTTATTTTTTTTAAATGCGTTTATCCACGAGTATGCAACATGCATTTCGGATTTCTTGCTAAAGAACATGAAGAGACCTCTGATAAAATACAAAATGGCCAGTTGATTGTCGTTCCAGCAAACTTTAGTCAGTTCTTCTTCCAAAATCATTCTAGCTTTTTGAATGTGAAGCTGTACATTTTGAAGAGTGCAGTACAACATGGCAGTCAGTGTGGAGAAATCTAGAGGATCCAATTCTCTCGAACGGTCAAAATACATTCGTGCCTGGCTCGCATTTCGATCCTACATAAAACAATTATTTGATTGTTATTACAAGTTTTTCCTTACCAAGCTCAAAATGTAGAATCCCATGCGAGTTAATGCTTTGGGAGAATTGGGATGGAATAATCTGGCCCTTTCCAAACAAAGTTTTGCTAGTTGTGGATTCCTTATACAATTTGGTAAAGTGTTTAAACAAAGTGCCGCAACTCCCAAATTATTCTTCAAAGAAACAGGATCCAAAGCCATCAATTTCCTATAAAAAACTTTAATAAGCCTCCACCATTGTCTTTGGTAAAATCTTACATGCACTGTTCGAAAATGAAACTTTTCATGTGAAACACGTCCCCAAACCTTCTTTTTGTGCCAAAGAAAATGGGGCCATAAAATTCTTCCCCTGTTTTGATGATGTGGTCCCTCAACGTCTCCCCAAGGGCCCTGCAGTACTCGTAAAGCCTCTTGGTCTCAATTGTGTTCCCTTTTAGTCGAACGTATTTGTCCAGCTCGTCCAGTTCCTCGGGGGATAGCGCAAAGTGGTCAAATCGGTCGTGACCTCTTTCTTTCTCAAGTTCCACAGTGACTGCCGAAACAGTGGAAATTGGTTCGGCCATTTTGATAATTAAATTGAGAACGTTCAAAATATTCCAAAATTCAAAACTCGCGGTATTCACTTTCATGCGACAAATTTTATTCATAATCAATTAATCAACAAGACCCCTTAATTTTGCTAAAAGTAGAATTGTTCCCATCAAAAATTTCATTTTCGGCCCCTTTGCAAAGTCCTATGCACTCCTCCTTCCCCGTAAATCTATTCAAATTCCCCTGACATCCTGCAAACAGCCAATTAATTGACCAATCACTAATTTAAATACTATAATTACAGTAATTACCCCCATAACTAAATTGACTGCACTCTCCCTTCTCGGGATCGTAGTAGTACATTGGGATGAGGGCCCGACACGGCCCCGGCTCCGGCCTCAGCTTGCAATCCGCCCTCGTCCTCCCGGCGTCGTCCTCATTTGGGGCCTGTTCGTAGTCCTCGTAGTCGAGGGGCAGACAGGCCTTGAGACAACGACCCAACGAGAAAAACTTGTTATCGTTCCCTCCGCAGCCAAGATAACTGAAGCCGTTGCAACAATTGCGCTCAGCGTCAAAGAAATAGAGTCGTTTCATGGATTGGGCGAGTGTGGAAAAGTTGCAGATTCGACCAACGTCAATGGGGAGTTTGCAGGAGGGGGACTGACCTGGGGGAATTTGCTTGTGATTTATTTTATTGTACGGTTAAATACTTACAAAATGCAGTGAAGGCGCAAATAATTATTCCGTAGACGAGGAGTTCGGTGAGAAATGCTGCCATTTTTATGAATGCAAATGAATGCAAAAACTGTTTTTGTTATGCCATAGCTTTATGAAATCGTTAAATAATAAATCAATTGTCATTCATGAGTCATTGTTATTCGTGCTTTTGATCACGCAACGAAAAACACGTCTTCAAGTTTTCTGAAGACCAATTCGCATAGCTACAAACTAAAACAAGAACTTCTGACTTCTTCCCCAAAATAAAAAAAAATCATCTCCAAAAAATGAATCGACGTCCCACTCTCCTAGACCTCCAAAAATTCAACCCATCCAGGAAATTTCTGGATGGTGTGGAAATCTCTCCACTGCCAACGAAGCCGGCGTCAGCCCGAAACACATTTTCCAAGGTGGTTCTCAACAGCATTCCCACTTTCAACAAACGGGTGGCGAGTGAGACGTACAAGAGCGAGAAGGAGTATGACTTCCACCCACCAGTCCCTGAATCCACCGCTGCCCTTCTCGCCATTGCCGAAGACAAGGTGAACAGGGTCTTGGCAAACAAATCTGCGTCAAAGGCCAAGCCGCCGTCAGAGCGACGAAGCTTTGCCACAAAATCCAGATCAAAGACGGGAAAAGTGTCACAATCGAAAGCAAATTTGTCTCGGAGCAAATCGAAGCAGACGATGGAGAAGAATTCAGAGGTAGCATTTTAATAGATCGTTAAATACAGTAATAATTTTGTTTAAAGGCCAGCCCACTTCTCGGCACTTTGGTCAACGATCCACTCCGATGGCTTCGAGAGGAGCATATCAATGCCAAAGGGAATAGAGAACGATCTCTCAGTCGAAATCGATCAAAAAGTCGAGATGTTGTAAGTTTATTCTTTAAAAAATTACTATTTCTAATATAAATTTTTTTTAGCTCAAATCAAAAGAAGAAATCTCCGAAGACACATCAGAAAAAACAATTACAATTGGAGGTCACGTGATAACAATTGAGAAAAACCTTCAACCCAATATTTTTACCACAGTGTCGACATCAATCGCCTCAAATTACTCTGGCTTTGAAGTTGAAGTGCATCTTAAAGGCGTGGAGCCGGAGAGAATTGTGACGGAGAAACGCTACAACTCAATTCTCGTCGTTGGATTCAAACCCAAAGATGAATCATTTGACCTTGTTGAGGTGGTCAACATTTTTGCTCCAATCGGAAGCACACTCGGAAAAGTGATGGCAAGCAATGCAGATGGAAAGGGTCGAGTTTTTATTAAAATCCCATAAACATTTTTAAATTATTATAATGATTAAAACGAGAGCTCTTCTGTGCAATTTTCCATTCTTCTCCACTCTTCATATCCAATATCCACACTGAGCGTCCCTGCGACACAAGCTGTCAGCAGTGCAGCAACATTCCCGGCAATAAAGGCACTAAAAACAACGGAAGACAGGTCTCTTATCCTTTCGGGGCAAATTGCGGAAAGGCCACCAAGAGTTATCCCGATTGAGGAAAAATTGGCAAAGCAGCACAAAGCATACGTTGCAATTGTCTTGCTTCGTGGCTGTAAAAAAAGTTATTCGGCGATTTTTCAAAGAAAGCAAAGTCGTTAATTACCGAGAGGCACATTTTTGATAAGCGAGAGTATGCAACAAATTCATTGATAACTGTCTGAGGGGAAAAATACTTGATTAATTTCTTAAAACAACTTTTGAGCAATACCTTAATTCCCAACAGATACGCCACTTTGTCCACTTCTTCGTTTTCTATCCCAATGACCCACGCTAAAGGAGTAAATATTTTGGCAACTAGCCACTGCAAAATTTCAAAGTTAGCCCATAAACAATATCATTAAGTATTATACCTCAAACGTTAGACTATTCCATCCCACAAGAAGCCCGAACCAGTTGAAAACAGAGTTTAGCATCCCAACAAATGCAGTGATTGCAATTAAACCTGCGACGACGTTCGCGATAAGAAAAATTGCCTGAGTTGCTCCCTGTGAAGCCGAATCCAGAAAATTCCCCATTTTCCTAGAAAACAAAAATAATAGTTCATGCCAAAAATAATAATTGTCTCACTTTGGTTTGTGGTCATAAATATCTTTAGAATTAGTGATTGATTTCTTAGTTTCCGGGTACAGAATTTTGGAATAGACCAAAGCAGCGGGAGCCGACATAAAACTGGCCGAGAGAAGATGGGAAGCGTCAATTCCGAAAGTTATATAGGCGCCAAGCGCTGCTCCAGCGATAGTCGCAAATCCTCCCGTCATTACCGAATGCAGCTCTGATTTCGTCATTTTCCCGATAAATGGCTTCACAACTAGAGGAGCCTCAGTCTGTCGCATTATTAGATGCATTAGTTGTACTTTTTTGAACAATTATTTTACCATGCCGAGAAAAATGTTGGCTGATGCATTCATACTTTCAGCAGCAGTTGTTCCGACCGTCATTTCCAACATAAACCCAATTTTTGATACTAAAAATGTCATTATCCCAAAATGGTATAGAATGGCGACGAAAAAACTGAAAAAGTAAATCACGGATAGTGCCTGCAACAAAATTAATTTCTTAAATTTCTTTATGTTCAAATAGCTATCAAAACCTGAAAGGCAAAGACGCCAGGAAGTTCAAATTTCTCTCCCGATATCTTTATCCCAGTCGCCAAATATCCGTAAACGAATCCAGAGCCATTTTGCACAAAGCCAAGAAAAGCCGTGACTTTGTCGCTAATACAATTCAAAATAAGTTTGCCAGTGCTCCATCGAAGAATCAGCAAACCAAAGACAAATTGAAGTCCCATCCCCCAAATTACATGTCGCCACCGAATCCTCCCTGGGTGCTTGGACAAAAGGACGCCCAACAAAATCAACACAAAAGTCCCACCAAAAGAAATCAACCGCTTTGGATTGTCCTTTGTGTCCACAATTACGAAAGCTATGAGACTTGAAATAGCCACAAATCCAAGCCCGAGTTTGACAAACCAGAGTTCCAACAATGGAGCTAAACATTTTATGCATGGTTCTCCAATCCAATCGTAAAAGAATCCTTCACCGTACGCTTTGAGAATTTTGTAGTAAAATAGGCCAAAATATGCGACTCCAGTGCAGATAAGTAGAAAACCAAGTCCGTTGCAGAATCCAATGTCTACGGAATCTTTTTGAAGATGATGCACAATTGCGGTTATTAAATACACGTTGTAAAGAGTAAAGAGTGTTAATATTTGTGCAGTTTTAATCAGCGGATTTTCTCTAAACAACGCTTTGCATTTTGAGTGGAAACGTTCTAAAAATTTTGTCACTTGATTTTCTGGGATATTTTCCAAGTCTTCTAAACTAGATTCAAAATCTGATTTAGATTCTTTTGGCCATTCCATTTTGGAATGGGAGCTATAAACTTCTGCTATGCAGTTGACAATTGGATGTCGATTGAGTCCATGTAAAAACCCCTTTTGTAGTAATCTAGTTTAAACTGATTTTAATGCGTACAGTCATTAATTTTAAATCGAATATTTATGAAAGTTTGCCTGTAAACACCAAAAAACGTGCATAGCATTTAATAATGCTATTGATTAAAATTGTCAGTCATTTTTTGCTGCATTGCAAATGAGATTCTGTTTTTTATATAAACAGCAATGGCTAAAAATAAATATTTATTCATGGGATTTGCTGGAAAATATTCCAAAGGCTTCCAAGAAAGATGTTTTTTACTAACAGATGAAGCAAATAAAAGGCAGATTGGTTTGAATCAATCATTCTTGTTCCAGAACCATGAAATCCACTGCCATCATTTTCTTGGCATTTACGGCCATCGTCTCGTCTCAGTGCCTGACACATTCCGAAGCCCTTGGCCGACTGACTGCAGAAGGCATCACGATTTCATCTTCTGGCGGATGCAGCGACAGGAATAACAAAAGATGCACATCTTTAGATCAAATCCGGGAAAGCACTATCGCAGGACTTTTGACACTTAAAAGAGCTTCCCGTTGTCCAATAAATGTCACTGGCGGAACTGAGGTATACTATTTTTTGTTGAGATTGATCTTTAATTTAGCCTAAATTATTTAGGTAGGCCACAGCACCCGTTCCACCAAATCCCACGCAAATGGTTACAAAGTGGACATTTCATCAAACAGAAATTACAACTGTATCAACAATTACATTCAAAATAATTTTACTCCTTCGGGGACTCGCGGAGATGGGGCGAAATTGTGGAAATCTGCGGCTGGAAATGTTTATGCTAAAGAAGGAAATCATTGGGACATTCTTTACGTTTAGAAATATTTAGAGTCTAATAAATAATAGATTGAAAAGCAATGACACAACTGTTTGCATTCATTCTTTTATTGATAGCATGAGTTTTCACAAATTAATTCAAGTGTTGGACCGCAGAGTTCCAATTTTTTTCCCAGCCAGAACTTGTTCATAGTTGACGTAGCTGTGAGCCTGCAAAATTTTCAATTGTATTTTTCAAATAAGACTAATTTGGTTTGGTACCTGATTAAACAGCTTCCATGCCTCTTTCCCAAATCCTTGTGAAATGTTCTTGTAGCCTCCGGGATGGACATTGCTATACTCCGTCACGTCGTACACACTTCCTGTAAATCCCCAACAATTAAGCAAATTACAACAATAGCGGCATACCTTTGAGGCAAATCCAAGCACTGGTCTTCGTGTTGTGCTTTTGCAGCTCCTCCAAAGTGATTACTCTGTTTCCGGCGGCTCCGCTGCTTGGTCCGGGCTGAGTGCTCATGATCTCAAACTTTTACTAACAATTTTGGGCCTAATTACTTGTCCTGATAAATTTTAATTTTGAAATGAGAATTTTTGATTTTTAATTTTTTTTGAGAAAAGTCGGGCAATTGTCAGGGGAATAGATGACGGAATTTAGATGAGCATTTTCATTTCTATAAGAAAATATTTCTCAAATATTTCTTCAAATGATTCATAACCAAAAATGTTACAATTCATCAAATTCCTCCAATAAATCTCCATCAATTTTTAAATAAATGATTTACGCACAATTCCAGAAGTTTTCGCAGAACGCACAAATGTGGCATAAATCTTCCGAAAATGACAAAATTGGGCCAACCCGAAAGGTATAAAAGGCAACAATAAACAGTTCAACAATTTCAATAAAATGTTCAAACTGCTAACCACCCTCCTAATCTTTAGAGAAGCCGTCGGTCACGGCCGCCTAATGAAGCCTCCGAGTCGCTCTTCCCTCTGGAGATTCCCCGAATACGCCAAATACGACCCACCCAAAAATTACAACGACAACGAGCTCTTTTGTGGCTCCGTCCACCAAAAGACAAATCCAGGACTGGAATGTGGCGTCTGCGGCGACCCGCTAGCAGAAGCCAAGCCAAGAGACAATGAAATCGGAGGCAGATATTACAGAGGAATCATCACTGGAAATTATTCCAAGGGACAAGTTATCGAAGTGGAGGCGGAACTCACGCGAAGTCACCGAGGATTCATGGAGTGGCGTCTCTGCACGAATCCTGCCACAGAAAATCAGGACTGCTTCAACCAGCACTTGCTTCAGAGGGCGGATGGGCTGGGCTCCAAGCTCCCCGTTGGGGACAGCGATGGACCCTATCGGACCAAATTGAGGCTGCCCACTGGGGTCGTTTGCCCCTTATGCCTTATCCAGTGGAATTATAGGGCGGGTAATGATAATATGCATAGACTGTGACTCAATTGTTATTGTTATAGGGAACAATTGGGGGACTTGCGACAATGGGACGAGTGGCATTGGATGTGGAGCTCAGGTGAGTCTATCTTAATTTAATTGTAATTAATTGCATTTAATTGAAGGAAACGTTTCGAGCGTGTTCGGATGTGACCATTTCATAGAAGCATAGAAATCAGATCAGTGGCAATTTTATTTGTATTCCGGTTAAAAGTTTGAATAAAAAAGTTTAACTCAATTAATTTAAATGGCCACTGCACAAGCCCCCAGTGGTCCAATCCACCCCCCAAATCAACCCTCCGGGGGACAACCCCCTCAACAACAAGTCCAAGTCAGTGAAGGGGGTCAGGGGTCAATAGAAATGCTCCAAAGGGCACTTGACGCCGTGAAAATGTTGCGTTGCAATGTGACGGCCTTCTTCGAGACAATCGCCACTGGGCCTAAATTAGAGGGCGTCACAGGGACGACGCCGAACGCGGAAGACAGGGAACGGGCCTTTAAATCCGAGTTTACCATTTATATGCAGAAAATGGTGGAGAATGTCAAGTGAGTGAGCATAATACTGAATTATTTATTTTATAGCATTTGTGTAGGGAGATGGACGCCAATATTTCGGGACTGACGCAGCCGGTGGGACCCTTCAATTTGGGCAACTCCAGCTTCATAAATCAGGAGGTGGGGCCGGAGAGGATCCCGCTCTACACCCAATTATTGGACAGCTACAAGTTTCTCGAGAAGGTTAATTTACATATCCATGCTTTTGTCAAATATTTTATTGCTTCTATATAAAAAAATCATAAAATATTTATTCCCATCAAAAAAGGTCCACGAGTATTCGGGACAAGCGGGACCAATTCTAAGCCAAAATTCAATGAAGCGGAGTTATTTCAACGTGAGTCTTTCGGCAAAGAGACGCCGAACTTTGGTGAACAATTACATCGGGGCTCCAGAGGCAGTGGATAGCTCAATTATCACGATTGCCAACTCTTATAATGATATGGACATTGGAATTAGTAGACCACTCGGAGCCAACGCCACGCTTAATGTAAGCAAAACTTTTTGAGAAACAAGTGAAAAACATTTTAGTTTACATTTTTTTGTGGAAAGTGCTCAAATTACTGCCATTAAACTGAATCTGAGACGGGAAAGTTCTTTTTACGAAAGAGATTTTTCTAATTACAAGCCAATCTTTTGTATCCGTTTCGCAAATCAAAGGACTCTCTCTAGGCAAATATTTGCTCAAAGTGGAGTAGAGAAAGTGGAGTTGTGTTTCTGTTTGTTTGTGGATAGTTTTACAGTTTCACTTAACAAAAGCAATTCCCTTTGTACTTGTTTACCACATTTCAATTTAATAACTTGTTCTATTTTGGACAAAATCATGCTGCGCGTTGATGGAAATGTCTTTGACTCGAGAAAATTGATTAAAATTAATTTCATTGAAATTAAATATGTGTTTATTTCCTGTTTTCTCATTCAAGTCTATTTCTGGCTTGTAAAAGTTGTAAAGTGAAACTCAACTCAGTCTCACGTTACACACTTTGTAACATGATCAGATGAGAATATGAGAAACTGGAACAAAAAAACAACTGTCCTATTTCCAGGTGACGTTGGGCCGAACGCTGAAGGCAGTCGTGATTCTAAAAGGCTGGCTAATTGAGTGGGTCGTCGTTCGTGGGACGACAGAGGACATGCTGAAGGAAGATGGGACCCTTGATCTCTGGTCTGAATCCAGGCACAAAGTTTTTCAAAAGGTGACGGATAATGCAAATGCTGCCATGCTCCACTTTTGTGCCCCGACGCATCCTGAACTCTCCGTTAGATCTTTTATGGTGAGTTGGATCTTATTTTCCCAGATTTGTATTTTTTTATCCCTCTGTGGCTTTATTTCCCTCGAGAGAGGCTTTATTGAGAAAACCAATGCTTTTAAAGATTTAAATACTTTTTTGCTTTCAGACTTTTTGTTGCTTCATGAATTTCTCTTATTTTTGCAGACATGGCTCCACTCTTATATCACTCTGTTTACTCAACCCTGTAAAAAATGTGGTCTCCACTTATCCAATAATCTCCCACCGACATGGAGAGATCTCAGGAGTCTTGAGCCCTTTCACGAAGAGTGCAAACCTTAGTAAATAAATTTATTGTAATAAATATATCACAACTCGGTCAAACTAAATGTAGGAAACATGAGACCACTTTCGTCACTTTCTTGCTGTAAATCAATTCCCAAACTTTGAGCAATGTCTGAATCTAAATGTTGGTAATTCTGGTAATCACTTGTGTTAAAATTTTGAGGTTGGTCATATGGAGCTTGCTGTATATTGAACTCGTTTTGATAGTGCTGAAATTCCTGCTGTTGATTGTTGTAATAATTTTGTCTTTGATCCGTTGGAGCATTTTCATTCAACTGATTCGATCCCTGAGAAATTGTAGGAACTAAACTCTGCAAAAGGCTATCTGAAGAATTCATAATAGAGTCAATAATATCACTGGAAAATTCCGGAATATTCGAATCCATCAACTGAACATTGGAAACATAAGGATTCAAAGGGATCTCAGAAAATGTGAGCGTCGTTTGTCCATTTTCATCAAAGTCGATATTTTCCAGTATGGGTATTGACTCGGGCAGTGGGGGTAGTCCTTTAATCAACTCTTCATCCTCTTTAATCTCAGGAAAATCTTTCTCAGAAACAACATCCACTTTGATATCCACGCTTTCATTAGGAAACTCTTCCTCTTTAAATCCAAGCTGCTTCCAAAAATCTTGAAATAAATCGGATAGAGCCTTTCTAACTTGCATATGTTCGACCGGTGGGGGTTTGTATTTCCCATAAACAACTGCATTTTGTGCCCTTCCTCTCTTTTGAGTTTTTGTCACCGTCTTTTTAAAACTGGTCTTTTTGTAAATCTCACTTGTTTCAGCCTCCAATCGTTTCTTTAGTTCGATGCACCCACCACACATTTTATCGCCATAAGAGTAGTTTGTGCTAAATTTATCCGGCTCGTTAAAAACGACGCGAGTGCACTTTCCAGAAAACCAAACATTGTCCCGGAGCTCGGCTTCGGGATAGACGCTTATAAGGGAAAAGTTTTTGCAACCACAACACGGACTCGAGTTTATCAGATTGAGTAGGAGTAGACTCAAATGCGTGTTCATTTCAATGTTGACGTACTTTAAAAATATATCAGTCACGTCTTCTCCTTTCAGTGTCACTTTTATCGTCCCGTCGCTCACCATCTGCGAAATAATGAGATAAAAATAATAGATTTGAATATAAATCACGTACTTCCACGCTCCGATCGACAACCAACTTGTCGTTCACTTTTTCCATCCGATAAATGACTAGTGTGGTGTGCAGCGTCTTCATCAACATTGTTTTGTAATAATGTGCAACTTCTGACTCGTTTCTAGTAAATTTTTCCCAATTAACAAACAAGTCCTCGTTTTTGTAATATTCGTCGGGATGAACTTTGGCTTTCAGACTAAAATATATTCGTCCGTCTGGAGATTTTCGGATGGGTCGGTTTGGCTTGGTTTCGGCGAAACCTGGAAATTAGCATCGTTATGAATTTGAAATTTTAGAATAATTAGTGCGTACATCTAGGAGGTGGTTTAGAAACTTGTTTTTTGGGATTATTTTTAGTTACAACGGCCCTTTTTGAGCTCGTTGACGATTCTTCTGAAGATGACTCCACTTCGCTGCTACTATCAGAGGAAGACTGGGAAGATGAACTGGACTTTGCTTCGTATCTTGTCCTTCTCGGTGGTTGGGTAGATTTTTTGGGCAATGTTTTGTTGGAACTTTTTTGTCCTGCTTTTTTAAAGGTAATTAAAAAAAATATGTATCAAAAAACATCACATACGTTTACTATTGCGACGACTGGGTTCAAACAACGAGTCATCACTGTCATAATCAGACTCTTTTATTTTTGTCAATTTTTTTGTGACCTCTGGCACCTCTGCAATAAAGCAAATTAGTTTTTAACAAAAGTAAAATTCCATACCTATTCTCTTTTTCTTTTCAAGTTCCTTTAATACTGGCCGTTTAATTTCTAGTGGCTTTTTCTCTTCTTTCAGCTTGCAATTCACAATCATAAATTGATCCCCAAGAAATGGATGATTTAAAAAATTAACAGGACCAACAGCTCGTTTAGTAATTTGATTGATATCTCGAATTTTGTATAAACAGGAAATAGTTTTGCCAGCAGGAACAATTCTTTTCGAAGGCAGGCTAAAATCACTGCCACGAATTACAAGTCTTGGTTTGGACGAAACAGGTTTTGACACTGCCCTGAAAATTACAAAAATTAAATAAAAAAAATAAAACTAAGTCAAATTACTTTGTTTCCATTTGAGATCTAGCAATTTGAGCAATTGTCAACGGCTGTTCTTCCTCAGAATCCGAATCCAAGTCAATTACTTCCACATTTTTAGTTTGAGGTCTTCGTATTGGAGCCATTTTTTTGATTTGTAGCTTTCCTGACCCTGGTGGCCTGCCTCTTCCGGCATTTTGTGGTGCGAGATTCAGATTATCGTCCTCTTTGATTATAAAAATAGTTTTCGTCGCTTTCACGGGATGAAACCATTCCAAAGGCTTCCCTCCACGACACTTTCGGTCAAAAACGTCTCTGATTGAATTTGTGACGACGGCAAACTTTGTTTTCTTGCTTTTGACTTGATTTTTCTCTAAAATTGCAACAATTGCCTTCGTCTTTTCTAAAGTGTGGGTTGGTCCTTTGCCTGGAGGCACGTTTAGACACATGCAATCCGTATTTTTGTTGTGTTCGACGAGATAAATCATTTCCAGGTCTTCGACCGGGATTGCGATGGCTGGCGGAAGGAATTTTTGGGATGAGTAGACTTGTCTGGAAGGTGAAGGCAAGGAAGGAGGGGTGATAAGGCCGATTCCACTCCGTTTGGCGAAATTTTGTCGTTGGACGACGCCGACCGTTGGTCGAATTGGCTGGTTCATGGTTCTGCAAATGGTTAATTAGTATTGTTATTGGCGAAAAAGATGTCACACCAGTTTTGGATTGTTATTCGTTATCGCAGCCGCATGCTTATCTTTTGACTTTGACTTTTAAGAATTTTTGAATATTTCCTTGTTGTGTTGCACATTCCCCGTCTCCTTCTGCCGCTTCTTCCATTCGAGGAAATTTCGTTGTCGCAAACAAATTCGACAAAACCGCAATAGTCACTCGACAGCCACCCAAATAGTCTTTGGAACGTAGGCCCTACGTCGTAGGGACAAAACATTTCGCCAACATAAAAGTTTGTTACAAAAACTTTAATTTCGACATGGCTTTCACCTTCGCAGCTTTCACTTACATTGTCGCCCTCGTCGTGGACGCCTTCCTCATCTTCTTTGCGATTTTTAACGTGAGTGTAACTAATTTAAAGGCTAATTTAAAGGCATTAATCAATATGATTCATAGATAATCGCATTCGACGAGCTGAAGACGGACTATAAAAACCCCATTGAGCAGTGCAGCAGTTTGAATCCGGTAAAATTATCACCAAAACAAAGAAACAAAGCTAACTAACTAATTGCAGCTGGTCCTGCCCGAGTACGGCCTCCACATCCTCTTCAATTTAATGTTCCTTTTTGCTGGGGAGTGGTTCAGTCTGCTACTGAACGCACCCCTCATCGCCTACCACGTCCACAGGTAAAATTTACCTGGTAAATATCAATACTAATATAAAATTTGCAGGTACATAAACCGACCGGTGATGTCGCAGCCCGGGATTTACGACCCCACCTCCATAATGAACGCGGATGTTTTAAGCAGGTGTCAGAGGGAGGGTTGGATAAAGCTGGCCTTCTACCTCTTGTCTTTTTTCTACTACCTCTACGCCATGATCTACGCACTCATCACTTACTAATGTCAAAATCTCACTTCTTGCTACCCTGTGTTAATTATTAGTTTTGTAAGTAAAATTATTTTCCGAATTAGAATTAGAAGTAATTATTTTTAAAGTGTATAGCATTTATTTATGGAGCATAATAATCAGCATAATAATATTCATTTAAAACCTGAACAAAATATTTACTGGCGTATAAATCAATTTCTTCTTGACTTGCAAACAAATCATTTGACCCACGAATGCAAACGTCCATCTCACTTCCTCTTGTAAAAGTGTACATTTTGATGCCTTTAAAATTTGCGTATTTTGGGTGAAATGTGCAGCAGAAGTATGCATTTTCCAAATCATTTCCCAACAGTTTGTATTTTTCGGGGGACAGGATCAGAGTGGATAGCATGGAGTAGTGGGGAAAGTTCCCAAGATATTGAAAGTGTCTGAAAACCCAGTATGGAAATAGATGGAGGGTAAAACGGAGGTTGGCGTTTATTTTGTCCACGTCCTTTTCTTGCCAAGACTCGAAAGAGTTGTTTGTTTTGACGAGTCTATTTACAAGGTTTGGCTCGTGCAGTGGGACTCGAGAGATTCCGGGGACGCTGGAAATAAATTATCCAGTGAAAAAAATGCTTTGAGATTTATTGAAATTACCAATGATTGCAACTGCGACCCTCTCTGACTGCCGGATGCTCCGGGATCGGAAGAATCGCCAGTGCCTTGTAATATTTCTCAAACTTTTCCTCACCGATTCGTCCGCTATCGGTTAAATATCGTCTCAGAGCCTCAACTTGAATACAAATCAAAATCGGTATCACTCTGCATTTGGCATGAGACCGAATCCCTTTGATTTTTCTATAGTCCAACGTCACCGTTGAGGTTAAAATGGGTCCTTTACAAGCTTCCTTCTTAATCCCAAAAGGATGCTTCTTAAGATTCGGCCCAAAGTCCAGAGCATGTCTTAAATATTCGAATGGCGTCTTTAAAAAAACCTTTAACTTTTTCCACACTGACTGATCCCAAGGCTGAACGAGATAAGGCGACTTATTCCCAGTCAGTTTGTCAATTATGGTGACTAGAGAATAGCCATCTGCGAGTGCATGGTGCATCTTTATAACCACCAGACTGTTTTTTTCCCTGTTGCAAATCAATATTTCCCAAGAGGGTCTGCCACTTTCCAGTGTTTTATTGGCCAATTCGTTTAAAACGACGTTAAAGTCTTTGTCAGACTGAACTTCTCTGATGTGGAAATTTAGATCCAACTCTTTAACTTTTGTAAATCCGTAGCTGGCAAATTGAACCACTTCTTTGTAGAACAGAGAGTCAGTTTGGGTCAGAAATGTTTTACTAAAGTGGTCTCTAAACTCTTGTAAATTTGTGTGTCCTTTTAATTTTAAGGCTGAAACGAGCAGGAGCCAAATTCCTTTGGGACAAGTATTTATTTGATCGCTCAGAGGCAGTGGGGATAAATTTTGCAAAGAGGCGACGTGATTTGTTATAATTCTGTAAATCAGGAGAATTATGAAAATTGGAAGAGTCAAGGTAAATAGAGGCCAGATAAGGAGACCTAAAAATACGCTGATGATTTCCATCTTGAAATCAAATGAAAAGAAATTCTATAAAATCAAAAAGTGGTTGGAATTTGCAAATTACTATTTACTGGAGTAATTAAGCAATTAAGCAATTGGGAAGTGATGATTACCGACACGCGAGTCAAAAATCTAAACACTTAATCCTAGTCAGGAAACTGGATCAAAACAATGACGTACGTCAAAACGACGCTGAAGCACTGCAAAACACCAATTTTACCATAGTCAAAATAATTAAAATCTACCTGCACAAGCAACTCGTACGACAAAATAAAATGAAAGGCACAAAGACCGAGTGGCCTACTCGAAACATCCTCCAAAAGCAAAACCAGTTCCATCTTATTGAACCCAAGCGTCCTTTTCTTGTCCAAAAGATAGTCCAAAAAACTCCGCATCCTCCTGTTCCCTTCGGCCGCAAAAGGAAGGCACAAAACAGTGCCAAAAAGATACAAACTCCATAAAATTCGCAGAAAGACGCTCTCTTCGTTGTCAAATATTCCCAGAAATCCTTTGCTAAAATAGACCAACCCGACCAATAAAGTGGTGAGCATCATTCCACTAAAAGATTTGTTGAAACTATTAAAGATTTTCTGGAAAATTTCGTGATTTTCCAAACATTCGTAAATGCTCAAATTATTGTTCTTTAAAAAAAATTCAGTTTCGACTCCGATTCGATAGGCGACAAAGGAAAAGTAGCATCCGCTGAATAGTTCGGTTAGAGTATTGATCCAGGATTTGTGGTACAAGTGGATTAGACCAATTGCAGAGAATGTGTATTCGACTATTGAATTATTCGGGAGATTGTCCACAACCCACGCCAACACCGGCAGACTTTTTTGCAGGTAGATTTTCCGAAGACCCAACTTCTCGAGGGTTGGGTAGTAAAACAAGTAATTGGACAAAATGTTGACAAGGACGAAGAATGCGAGCCAGAAGAATAGAAGCAGTTTGTCCTTTGGAAATTGTTTTTAATTAATATGTAAAATTGATATTTCCATACCTCAATTCCAATCTGCTTCCGATATTTAAAGCAAACTTGAAGCAACTCTTGGACGTTTTTTTGCTTGAACCAAATGAGATAGGAAAATGTGAGGTGGGAGGCTGCAGAGCCCGAAAATTGGGCAATGTCGTAAAGTTTGGAGGGATTCTGCTTAATTGAATCGCTTTGAAGATTGAATAGAAGTTGCAGCACATTTTCAAAGTTTGAGATGAACATGTACAAGCTGTAGAGCTGAAAGTTGATTTATTTTTTAGTTTTACTACTGATTTATTTACCTGTTGGAATTTGGAAACTTTCTTGACGATTCTCGCCTTTCCCATTTGGTCAGTTTCAACCATCATTTT